>CM076581.1:300763731-300837503 GCA_034641835.2 Pinus albicaulis
GAAAAGAAAGTAACTTCTAGAAGCCTAGTTGGTTGAATATTCTCCCAACTGGAAGCCTCTAGAGTCACGCTAGTTCGAGCTTTATCCCTCCACTCATGGAGCTTACCCCTTGGTCCAAGTAACTCAAATCCCTTCAAGGGAGGAATCCATACCTCTCTTTATGGAATTGAAACTACCTCAATCTCCCTATAAAATGAGCTCAAGTTCTAGGTTCAGGGATTAGGAGAAGGTAGGTTATGAATAATAGAAACTAGTATATATAGTTTCTAAGCTAAATAGAGGTAATAGAGTGCATACTTTCTATACTAGTGAGTTGTTGTTGACACACTAAAGATCACACCTTTGTGCCCATAACTTCATGTTGGTTATTCTAGAGAGGAAGGCTTATCAGACTGAAGGAGAATGATTACTCAGACCCTGGGAGAAATCTGTACAACATCAAGGCATCCAATTGTAAGATTTCTCTTTCTAATTTATGATAATACATATGGATATCTTTTTCTCATTGTCTTGTTTATGTATTTATGGGAATAATGTCAATACTTAGACTCCTTGATCACTAAGTTGGATTAATACTTTTTTATTATTATATATTTCAGATGCTTTGATTATTTGTCTTGTCTTTGATGGTAGATTCTACTCATCATTGGAGAACCACTTTGGAGCGACAGGACAAAGGGCTACATCAGACGTTTGGATTTCAAGGTAGAAGCATGTCCTCTCTACTTTACTATTATAATGATCTTATAATACAAATAATCTAGAGAAAGAGGTATTCAAATGGTTACTCACTCGAGTACTAGGGAGATCATTCTTATCCGTAAGAGGGATTAATCCACGTAACAAATTGGCGACCATATTGGGGACTAGAGCTTAGTTTTATTTGTTTATATTCAGTTTGAAACTTTAGTTTTCTAATTTTGACTTCTCTGAGTGTGGTTGGGTGGATAAACTTTTATAATATCTGAGAAAGAAAGCTTATATTTTATTTTTTCAAACTTTTCCTTTGCCTGCGTGGTTCACTTTGCGAGACAGAGTGACAACCTACGTGACTTGTTAGTTCAATCCAGTGTGCATGCACACTGTTGTCAACTGACAAGCTGCACACCCCTTAGAAAATTTTGAAAAAAATTAAATTTCTCTCTTTCAGAGGTAGATAGCCAAATTCTTCAAGTTTTCCCTGATCCATTCTAGTTGTCAGATCCTGTGTGAGAACTCCCTTTCTGTAATTTTGAGTCTTGTATGATTGATCATCCTGTTTACGTTTTACAAGTTAAGGTTTTCCCTGGTTTATTATTTATCTGTATGGAATATACCTTCATTTGCCTTAGCTCACTGGTTTTATGATCTTGTCTTCTTGAGCCATTAGAATTGTAGCCAACCTTACTTTTATGCATAATTTTTCCCTATTCATTTGCAAACACAGAAAAGATTCTAGCTCACTGAAGCCTGATACGACACCAAGCACTATTGGATAATTTCATTTCTGCTGAGATAAGTGGAAACCTTCTTAGTTTGATCACATCTAAGAGAAATCATCCGCAAAACATTCATAAGTATCGTAGTTAGGATTCAGATTAGAATTTTGTTTTGATTTTGAAATTTATAATTTTTAGGGTTTTTTAGGAATTGTTTTCTTTTGGGAATTGATCGATTTTTGAAATTGTAGTTTTTGTCTTGGTTATCAGATAATTTCATTCGAAAAGAGAAATTGATCATACTTGAAAATTTAGTTCATAATGAAATTGTCTTATTTTCAAAAAGGATTTTGTTTATGAATGAGGAAGTTTGTGTTTTAAAATCATAAATCTCTCAACTTTCTCCTAAATAGAATTCATTGAAAAAGAAGAAGTTGCATTTCTCATATAGATGCATTTATAGTATTTTGCGTCGGGTCACAACATCATCAAAGTTTCAACTACATATCCTTTGTGTTAAATAATATCCAAATCAATACAACACCTAATAAAATCAATCTAGACATTTTTACATTTTCTAGGGCTGATTCCACCAAGATAGCTTAGGCTAGTGTTTTGAAATAGGTTGTAATAAATATTCTAAAGCAGTTTAAAAAAACAAGTAGAATCTTGTGGTAGGGAAATCTAATTGTTGCATTTGTACTCTAGGAATCTCTTCTTAAAAGAGTCAAGAACGAGATCATGTTGGACCCAGTGAGGTAATCATACCTATCTCACTGGAAAAGATAGAATATGTGCATGTAATACAAGTGGTAAACCTCAGATTAACCATTGTCGAGGAGCCTGGGGTCACTTGTTGGAAAAACTCGGATTTACCATGTCGAGGAGCCTTAAAGGGGATTGAGCTTGATACTTTTCCCTTGCGTGTATATCGGATCGTAGACTGTTCCCCCAAGTGCATTTGTATCCATTGGTGACCTTAGTGGCCATAATATTTAGGATTTTTCCCAAGGTGACGGCGGAGGGAAGGTCCCACTGTACCTAGAACAGACGTCGGCTAGACTCACTTGGACTTTCCGGAGGGTACTATTCACTTTGAGATGGAATAAGTGGAGGGAATTGCACCATATTGTTTCATTAAGCAGGTTGTCGAGGTAACTATTCCAACCACCAATTTTTCCACATTAACTTCTACGACATTGTATTTCATCACCGACTAGTTTTTTTAGTGTGGAAACATACTGTTTGTGCATGGTTTGTCTCTTATATTTTGTAGGCGTGTGTTCAAATTTCTTGTTTTCTTAGCGGCCTTAGGTATATTGTGTTGAAACATTTTTTTATTTCATGTGTTAAATATTAACCATGGCTGAATTACCGAGACACTCTCATAGAATGCAGGGGAAACCCCTTGAGTATACACTGAGTCAATTAGAAAAGCTTAAATTTGAAAGAGGTCAACAATCAGGAACCGAGTCTACTGAACAAGTGGAAAAATATGTAACAATATATCCTGATTACGAAGTAAATCAACCTCAAACATTAGGAAGAAATCAAGAACAACCAAAAATTTTAGAAGTGATCATAGTTGAGTCTACGACCGGTGAGTTATCAAATACTCAACTTATTGAACCCAAAAAATCTAAACCTGAATCTCAATCTACATCGTCTGAGTCAACTTCAGAGTTCATAGCCCGAACACTTGGTCGTCCTCATTCACCTTGAGTGAAGCTTCGCATTACTGAGAATATTCCTCCTAGCCTAATTAGTATCGAAGAGATTACTAACATGGAAGAAGAGATCACAATTCCTTCGTGTCAAGAATCTTTAGATCTAAGGTATAGTGAACCAATTTACCCTTACTGTCCTTTTAAACCAGACCCTTGGTATCAAAAATTTACCAACTTTCTACATAACACTGGTCTCAATTATTTACCACTCCGCATTCCTTTTTACTCCATACCCAGAGGTAGTTATATGTCTTCATCAAGCATGTCAAGTGAGTCATCCATGTTTTCTTCATCACGAGAAACTTTTTTGTATGGTGTTCCTTCAGTTCCTATTGGATACCAGTCGCTCTCTGTTACTTTCTCAAGAGCATCTCCCTCTTCTGAAAATCTTACACGATCAACTAGTCTTAATGAATCCAATACTGAAAATTTGATAATGGAACAAGTCTATATGATGACTGGAAATATTCCTTCAACTTATTCTCAAAGTGAAAATTTACCGCTTGGGGGGTAGTATACTCCTCAAGGACCATCTCTTCAAGTGCAGTACCCTATGCCAGGGCCACATCCTATTTAAGGGAAGTACCCTATGCCAGGGCCACAACTTATTTAAGGGCAGTACCCCCTATGCCAGGGCCACAACCTATTCAAGGGCAGTACCCTATGCCAGGGCAACAACCTATTCAGGGACAACCACCTCCTCAAGCGCAACAATTTTATCAAGAGAACCCATCCTTGCAAGGAGGTCAACCTTTTACTATAACTTATCCGGAAAATTATCAAACTTACGTTCCAATACCTCAAACTGGTTATGGTCAACCTTATGCACCACAACCTTTAATGGGAGCTCCTTATCCCAACATTAATACTTTGTGGAACCCGTCGTTGAATCAAAATCATTTGAAACCTACTGTACAAGTACCTTATAATCAACGTGGTCAGCTAACTGGTCAATTTGGTTATACCCAAGTCCAACAATTTTCTCAACCCGCACTTCAAATTGCACCTCAGGTATCTATACCTAGTAGTCTGAGTACTCCAAGAACTCTTGTCCAAACTACTGTGAAAACTTCTATTCAACAACGAAGTACACATATCCCCAAAGTTTCTCAAGTCCTTGTTGCTACAACCCTTCAAACAATTGCATCAATTGTAACATAGGTAATCCCTCAAGTCATTTCTCATCAAACTGGACCTGCTGTCTAGTCTACTATTCAAACCTCTATAGGACAACCTGGTGTAGCTATAATTCCAACAAGCCAACCTTTTTTAGGTCAGTTTGTGAATCAACCTTTTCAAGGGCAGTTTCAATATGGACCAACATGAGAAAATCTAGTCTACCAAGGTCAACCATACCCTGGCTATACATATCAAATACCAGCCCAACCTCAGTTTGGTATGGCTAACTCTAGATACCATGGAGGTATTCCAATCCCATATGCATAAGATATTCTAGTTTATCCTAGATATCCTCCTCTGGGTACTGGTATTTTTCCTCAAGGCTATCAGTTTTCTCAACAAGACCCTAATCGTTGGTTTCCATTCATTGCAACTTTAGACTTACCAGATTTGTCGCACCTCATGAATGATCCAGTTTATTATCTTCCATTCTAGCGAGAAATGCCAACTAAGTTTCCCAGTGATATACCTAACTTTGAAGGAAAATAAAGAGAAGACTCCTCAAATCATGTGATGACTTATCATCTTTGGTGCGCATCCAACTCCTTAATCGATGATTCCATTTGATTGAGACTTTTTCATAGAACATTGATAGGCTTAGCTGCAAAGTGGTATATTGAATTACCACGTGGCTCTTTCAATAATTTCAATGCGTTAACAAAAAATTTCCTAACTCACTGTCATTTTCCAGTCCGTTATGACAATGGCACAAAACTTTTAACTTCAATAAAATAGATTACATCTACATATATTTCAGATCACATACATGAATGGAGATGTAGACGACGTTTAGTAAAGGTTTTCATTCCAGATCAAATTTTGGAAGAATGGTTCATTAAATCACTACTTAAAAATATCACTGAAGACATAGCCAAGGGAGGTGTTGTTACATAAGGACAGGTCATAGCTAAATCGCAGTACTTAGACCTCTTATACACACAGTCTGGTACTCTATATGAAAAAATTCCCGATTTACCACGCCCAAGTCAAATTACTGCAACTCCTTCTGGTTCTCATTTTGCAGATGGTGTAATTGGTA
Organism: Pinus albicaulis; assembly: GCA_034641835.2. Classification (NCBI taxonomy): domain Eukaryota; kingdom Viridiplantae; phylum Streptophyta; class Pinopsida; order Pinales; family Pinaceae; genus Pinus; species Pinus albicaulis. The sequence continues at coordinate 300,769,095 of CM076581.1, forward strand.
CATCTAGTACTTCAAAGAGTAAGAATAAGTCATTTAAACCTAATTCTCCCATAATAACTTTACCAGATTCACCTAAATGAGATTCTTCCCTTGAAACTTCTGCCGGCATTCACGTTGCAGATTCATCCACGAATAAAGCTAAAATCGGCAATAATAAGAAAGGAGAGAATAAAAATAAAAAAAACACATCTCCTAAAGAGAAAAAAGAAAAAACTGAACCATCTGATGAAAAGCGGAAACCTCATTATCCTTGTCTTATCTGTGACGAGGATCACTATACCAAAGAGTGTCCACATCGGGCCGAGGTATCCAAATTTGTCAAACGTTCACCTAGACCTGCTGTCTTGAAGGATCCTTTTCCATCTCAAGACAGTAAAATGATCAGATTTTCTTCCAATTCATCGGCAGATATTTTAATGATGTCTCAGGTCATGGTTGCGACACGATCTCAAGACTATGGATCTAAAAGTCCCGTACCTGGTAAAGACACTAAATCTTCCAGTCAAACACCAACAACAACTCCTTCAGTTTCCTAACCACTTCAAATCGAGAAACCTAACCCTGATTTAGTGATTAAACTACCTGCTAAAGGTGTACTTCGAAAATCGTCTTTCAATCCACATGTGAGAGCTACTCAAAATTACAACATTGTTGAAGATTTGGACATATCCCCTTCAATAATGTCGGCCTTAGAAGTGCTGCAATCATGTCCAACACAAAGGAAATTACTATTATCAGCCATCGGAGCTATTGATCCTCAAGATTCAAACCTAATGGTCTTTTATCTCGAAAATTTTGTAGCTAGTCTCCCACATCAAATGGATTTTCAGATTCTAGTATTAGTCAAATTAAGACGAGTTTTTCAAACTGTAATTGATGAGGGGGAATCTACCTGTATAATATCATTAAGCTGTTGGAAAACCCTTGGTTCTCCATCACTTAACCAATCACCAACTATCCTTAAAGCCGTTGATGGAATAGGTTTCCATCCATATGGAATACTTCAAGATATGCTTATAGAAGTAGAAGGAAAAACCATAAACCTAGAGGTGAAAGTTGTTGATGCCCCTCTTGATTACAACCTTCTTCTGGGTCGTAGTTGGTCTTACGCAATGACTGCTATTTTTTCATTAGTCTTTCAGGTAATCATGTTTCCTCACAAAGGAACTATTGTTAAAATCGATCAGTTATCATACTTCTCTTTAGACCCTACTTCTACATGGTAACATTCAGCATGTTCGAAAATCGGTTATCCCATACGAAGATGTTGGTGTAGGATTAATGAAGGATTCCGCTCTCATGGGAACTTTCGCTATGCCCTCACCCAACGTACCGCGAACAATTTCCAATATCATTATCATCACATCAAGCACAATACCATTTAATTATACATGGATCGTGCCTTCAAAATCAGAATTGGACTCTTATAACGACAAGATGCCTTTAAGTCCTTTTGAATCGACATATGTAGTAGTATAATCATATTCTAACACCCCACCAACTTCTACTGATCAAACGAATGTGATCAGAGAATAATCATCTTCTATATCAAGCTCAAGTTTGACATCATTTCTGGATCCCTTTCAACATGTATTTGCAACTGATGAAAGTATTCGAGAAATTTTGTCATCGAATGAATTACCATGGGATGATCTACATCATTGATCTTATTTTTTGCCTGATTTTGATAAAATTCAAAATGATTTTTCTTCTATTTTTACAGTTGATTATGTCAAGGAACCACATAATCCCACATCGATTACACATTCAGATTCTGAGACAAATTTGGGAAATATTTCTACAACAGTTCCTATTGACATATCGATTAAACCTGAAATTATTGAAAACATTCATATAGGTGATTCTTGTTTGATGGAAAATATTAACTCTTACAAAGCCCTATTTCAAGAATTCCGAGACATTTTTGCCTAGTCTTATGAAGAGATGCCAGGTATTGATCCTAAGATTGTTATTCATGAAATTAAGACATACCCAGATGCTAAGCCTATTAGATAAATATTACGTCCAATACATCTGCGGAAAGCTGCAACAATCAAAGCTGAAGTTGAGAAACTATTACGAGCAGGATTTATTTATCTTATTCCTTTGATGGATTGGGTATCTAACATAGTTCCCGTAACGAAAATACAAGGGACTACCAAAGTATGTGTTTATTATCGGGACATTAAAAAGGCTTGTCCAAAAGACAACTATCCTACACCCTATATCGATCAAATTTTTGACGATTGTGCTAGAAACGAAATATTCTCCTTTATGGATGGTTTTTATGGCTACAATCAAATCAACATACTCCCTGCCGATCAACCTAAAACATCATTTATATGTCCTTGGGGCACGTTTGCATATTGTAAGTTACCCTTTGGACTAAAAAAATTTGGTGCAACTTTTAAAAGAGCTATGTCTTATGCGTTTCACGATATCAAACATATTGTATATCCTTATCTCAACAACTTACCTGCTCATTCTTTATGCAGAGAAGATCATCCTATACACTTACGTGCTATATTCATGAGATGTAGGCATTACAAAATTTGTTTGAATCCACACAAATGTTTTTTTTGTGTGTACAATCAGGATGATTACTTCGGTTCATCATTTCGAAAGATGGAATTCGTGTTGATCCATCGAAGGTTGAGGCTATCGTCAACTTACCTCCTCCTTCCACTCTTCGCCAAATCCAGAGTTTGTAAGGGAAAGCAAAATTTTTATGTAGGTTTATCCCAAACTATGCTGAGTTAATGAAAGGTTTTACCCAGTTGTTGAAACAAGATGTTCCATTTATTTGGGATGAGATTGCTGATAAATCTTTTGATGCACTTAAAAACATGTTGACCCATACACCGTCATTGCATCCACCCAAATACCACCAAGATTATTTTTTATACTTAACTGCCTTTGATTCCATGATTGGAATGGTTTTGGTTCAGGAGGATGAATCTAGCAACGAACATGTGATCTATTACCTAAGTTGAAATCTCAACCCAACGGAAATCAAGTATTCACATGTGGAGAAATTGGCCTTGGCGGAAGTTCAAGCTGTCCAACGATTTCGTCATTACATACTATTACGCAAAACCATAGTGATATCTAACTGCAACCCAATGATGTATATATTAACAAAACAATTGCTTGGGGGCAAATACTTCAAATGGATTGTTATCCTGCAAGATTTTGATTTCGAGTTCGAGAAGTCCAAGTCTAAGAAATCACTAGTGTTTGCCAAACTTATGTGTGAATTTCCCAATATTGAGTCTGAAACGGTGGTAGAGAATCCTATCGCAGATGAATCTTTATTTGTAATTAGTACCTTAGATCCCTGGTATGGAGATATCATTATATATCTTTAGACCCAATTTTTTCGCCTAGAGCTTTCACAATCAGATCTACAGAGAATCAGATACCAATCCCAGCGATATAATATTGTTGGCGACACTCTTTATCGTCGTGGTTTTGGTTCTGTGTTTAGACGATGTATAACTCACAGAGAGGTTGAAAAGGTTTTGAATGATTGCCACTTTGGAGCGTGGTGGTCAGATGTTTGGGTTTGCCAAAGCCCAAAATATATTGTGCGTTGGTTATTTTTCGCCATCTTTATTCAAAGATTGTATTATTGTGGTTCGAAAATGCCACAATTGCAAAAATTTTGATCGAAATATGCATGCACCCCCAGCTCCTCTTCACCCAATAATAGCTATTGGTCCTTTTTCCAAATTGGGCGTCAATTTCATTACACGTAACCCTCACTCGGCTGAGGGGCATGGGTATATTATTCTCGTCATAAATTACTTTACCAAATGGGCTGAGGAGATGCCTAAATTCGCGGCTAATGGAAAAACTACAGCTACTTTCATATTCAATCATGTGATTGCTCGGTTCGGTGTCCATCAAGCTATTACTACGGACCATGGGAGCCATTTTCAAAATATTATGATGATCGAAATTTCTGATCAACTTGGCCTACGCCATGATAATTATACACCATATTACCCATAGGCTAATGGTCAATTTGAGGCTGTCAATAAGGTTTTAACCACCATGATTAAACAAATTGTCGGTACTCATAAATCTAATTGGCATACCATGATTTTTTCGGCATTATGGGAATACCGCACCTCTATAAAAACTGCTACAGGGTTCACTCCTTTTCAACTTGTTTATGGTTTAGAAGCTATGTTACCCATTGAATGTGAAATACCGTCACTTAAATTAGCCATTGAGTTGCTACTATCTACCTTTGAAGAGGAGAAACGCTTTCTATACCTAGCACAATTAGATGAGACTCGTCGCACCGCTGCATTAACTGCCGAAGCTCAGAATAAATGTGTTAAATATTAGTATGATCAAAGTTCTAACCCTCGCATTCATTCAGAAGGTGACCTAGTTTTAGTATATGATCAAGCTAATGATAAGCTAGGTGCTGGTAAATTCGAACCGATGTGGCATGGTCCCTATATTGTCAAGCATGTGCCTCCAAAAGGAGCCTATGAATTAATTTATTATGACGAGGTATCTTTAGATAAACCCATAAATGGTCTTTATCTCAAGAGATATTATGCATGACTTTTCATGTGAATACCTCACTTGTACATTAGTTACATTTTAGAACAGTGTGCCTAGATTAATTTTTGATGTTACTACTATCGCTGCTTATCTTGATTACTCTTGATATTGCAGATGTCGATATCCTTTCAAAATTACATTGGTTTTGATGATGGCGCCTATCGTAGTACACAAAACATCTCTTCTATGGCTTGGGTTATCTATTCACCCACCGATGAGTTAGTCTCTATTCATTAGATATGCCTTGGTCAAACAACAAACAATATTGCAGAATATAGCACAGTCATTGAGTTATTATCTGATGCCATTACATTTGGTATTCGACATTTGATCATTAGGTTAGATTCACAACTCATTGTATTACATTTAAACAGAGTTTATGCTATTAGAAATCCAATATTGTTAAGATTATTTTTGAAGGTTCGTATCTTGGAAAGACAATTTGATTATATAGAATATCAACATATTTCAAGAAATTTAAACACATTGGCTGATGTATTAGCTAATCGAGTAATATACATCTACAACATTAACAAAGTAGATCAAAACAACATTCAATCGATGTAGAAAAAGATACTCAGAGAATTAAAGTAGTAATATCATTAGGATAGATAAGTTTGTGTCAAAAAATATTACATCATATGTGATCATAGGTTCAAACACCTTATGATCTAAAAAATACTGATACCAAAAACAAAATGTCGATCTATATTGACCATCATATATCCATGATGATGGTCATGATAACAAACTATGGCACGCACCACCTTTCATAGAAAGCTCCTGAGTGGACTTGGAACACCAGTCACATGTCTCTGGAGCCTGATAGGTATATCATCGGTTCCTGTCTCAGGAATATCAATAGTCAACCTCTCAAGGTTGTGCTCCATGTCTTCCAAGATCTCTACTGCATCATCATGTGGAGGTGCTATGGGTTGTGCCTCTCGCCTATCAAAGTGACGAAGCGCTGTTGGTTGTGTCAGACTGACATCTGCATTTAAAATTTTTGTTAGTATTGGACGATAAAAAATCAAATAAAAATTAGATTAAAAACTTCAAAATGATTCACTAACTTGTCTCATCCCAATGTGCCCCTGGTGGCAAGGATGTTTTAGGATCACCTCTATAGTCCATCCCTGCATAAGGAAAATCTTCAATCATGAAGATCTTGTTTTTGAGCCACGAGAAATAAGACAGAGTGAACCGAACCACTAGACCACCCTCGCCACCATCGCGAGCCATCAGTGCCACCCATCCCACCATCCGAGGTTCCTGAGGACTTCCACGATCCGCTAGAGTCAGTTGAGGTGAAAGGAGTGGGATCCTCTCTAGAGCAAATGAGATAAGAATGGCACCATATGCAAAGTTTTTCAACTTCCCATTTTTAGCTCTACTTATTTGGCCCTTCATATTGGCCAATACTCCTTCACTCCTGTTGAATACTGTCCCTCGAAAGCACTCAATTGCAGTTTTCATATGTGCTTATGGTAGCCACATGAGGAGTTTCACTCACACATAACCTGGTAACTGTGAATGCTATGATTTTGAGTTCCAGTCGCAAAATGGTTTTGATGTCTATGCGATCGTCCTTTAGCTCTGAATTATTGCTACAATACTGAGCCTTGTAGCTAGCAGTGGGGAGACCTCCTTGTCTAGTCCAAAATAAGGAAATGTTTCTCCCTCTTTGATGTAATCTGGTGAGGAAGTATGTGTCTTCCAGCACAATCACAAGCTGGTGGTCCTCAATTATGAAACATTGATCTTGCACATCCCATGCATTCACAAGCCAAGTCAGCAGCTCAACTTATGGCTTCATGCCATGAATTGCCTAGAAATTGTATAAACCACAATTTTTTAATGCACGCATGGTTGCTAGATCATCCATGGCTTTGTTTTCCATGAGCTCATGTTCTCGTTCCCGCTATTCCAACATGATTAAAGACCCGTAAATCAACAAATTAAACCTTAAAAACCAATTGGAGGAAACTTGAACCATTTTTAATGGAGAAAGTTAAGTTTTTCAAAAGCTCATGACGCCTGCGCAGGTTCTGTATGTACACAGTGTGTTTGTCCACACGTGTCCCACACAGAACCTGCAGCAGCCCGACGATTTTTCTTTTAAAAATTCGTCGGGGTGCGCGGTTTTCGCATAGAGAAACCACGCACCCCCGAGGGTGGATTTTGAAACATAAATTCCTCCTAAAAATTTCCACGAAAGCTTGAAATAAGAAATGAAATGGATGAAAACAAAGGCAATGATGATGTGGATTACTTGGTTCTGACGGTCCTTGAAATGATCGGTTGGTTCTTCTGATATCAGCTCCGAATTGTTTTAGCCAAAAGCTCTCTATGCACTGTTCTGAAAAACAAAAGGTGAAAATGACTTGTTTTAACTCTTTTTTATAGTTTTAAATGAATAAAATATTATTATTTTATTTATTTTTACTTTTAAATGGTCAAATTTAAATATTTTTACTTTTTGAGAACAAATATTTGTAATTCTTTGAGTTTTTGTGCAGGATACAGGATTTTGGTGAAAATAATTATTTTGACATCGAGTATACTTTTATCACTTTTTCGGGTTCTGTAAAAATACGAAAAAGCAAAACCCTGGAGCCCTCTTTTAATCCCTTTTTAGACTCTCAAAACATGAAAATATCACTGAGTACTTGACTATTCGAACTTGTTAACGTAAATGAACAATCCTCCATTTAGTATAAGTTTACCCCTTTTCCGGACCGAATTGGATTAATTATGAAAAAGGTATACGTTAACTGATTATAGTCAATAGAGTTCTCTCATGCATTATTTTATCCTTTTTTGGGCTTTAGGGACTAAATTTACGAAAAAGAACAACCATGGAGTTTACTTATGTTTTTCTTCTGACTCCCTAAAACTGAAAAATGCTAAGTTATTCCTATACTAGACTCGTTAAAATTAAACAGTACAAGACCTGTCGATCACAAGAGGACCGAACCACTCTTTATTAGGGTTCAATTTTAATACTAAGATGGAATCATTCGAAGGATGAGCTTACACAAACAAGAAAATGTTATCCTCCTCAAGCTTGACAAAAATAAATAGGTACTTTCCAGTAATGGTGGGGGTAAAATAGAGAAAAATAATCCAATTTTTGTCCTTATTTTAGAAAGCAGCATGTCGCTCTTGAACACGACACTTTGTCACACTTTTAATTGGGTTGGGAAATCCTTTGTCTAACACTTAATCAAACCATATTGAAAGTGTTCAGCTGATTTCTGGGTGTTAGCTTTAGGTCAAATGCTGCCAAGCCATCTACAGTGTCATTATGTGTTCAGGAGAAAGTTCAATAAACCGTTCATTGCAAACATCTGTCTCCATTCGCGTTGACCATCCCTCAGTCATTCCTCGCAAAAAATTTCTTCAAAAAATGATCTAATGGTTTCATTTCATAGTCTTTCCTACAACGGATCACTTTCTATCGAAGTCATCTCATTATCTAGAAAGTTGATCTAGAATCCTATCAGTACCTTGGGATCTCCATGCCCTAATGGCAGGTTTCTTTCCTTCGACGATAGGTTTTCATCATTGACCTTCGATCGAACAATTCTATGAGTGCTCGACTGCAAATCATTCATTCACACTTCATAGATTTTACTAAAGTACTTTGAGAGCCATTTCCATTATTGGTGGTTTCTCTCACACTTTTTAACGGTTATCATCATCGATCAGTAATCAAGTGGTTTCTACCATGTTCGACTTCGACACAATCAATCGCATGGATAGATTCGTACTAGTTTGAGAAGCAGAAATCAAGACCCTAGATCTAGTTTCCACCATCAAGGCTGCGAGGAGTTTTATTATTCATGATACAATAGACTGCTTATGACAGATGGTTGCGACCATACTGTGTCTAATTTTGATGTAATATTGAAACCATATATATACCAGAACATTTAGTTAGTTTTGATTTGAGTATGGGAATTCCTACCTTAGCGATGATATATATTTGCATTGAATGTTTTTACAGGTTTTTGATTGGTCTCCAATCTTATCCTCGGAATGATAAAGCACTTCACTATTCAGAAAAACTCTGAGAATTCACACTTTAGGGGGCAATATGTTACACGTCATTTTGTCACCATGACATTTGACTGTTCATATGGGTCTATTATTATCCATATCATGTTCCCTTAGAGGTAAAAAACACTAACGTTCCTGAATCAAGTCTTGGAATTGAAGAAAAGCTCTGTAAAACCCCTAAAATTCTGCCTGCACGGTTTTACCAGACTTTCCCTGCAAATGCGTTGATGATCCTTCCATTACCTATGATGACTACTGAATTTTTTGCCACTAAAACCTGCGCACCCCTGTGAAAAGAAAGTAAAAAGAAAAAGTAACTTCTAGAAGCCTAGTTGGTCGAATATTCTCCCAACTGGAAGCCTCTAGATTCACGCCAGTTTGAGCTTTATCCCTCCACTCATGGAGCTTATCTCTTGGTCCAAGGGACTCAAATCCCTTCAAGGGAGGAAGCCATCCCTCTCTTTATGGAATTGAAACTACCTCAATCTCCCTATAAAATGGGCTCACGTTTCAGGTTCAGGGATTAGGAGAAGGTATATTATGAATAATAGAAACTAATCTATATAGTTTCTAAGCTGAAGAAATTTCATAGAGTGCATACTTTCTATACTAATGAGTTGTTGTTGACACACTGAATATCACACCTTTTTGCCCATAACTTCACGCTGGTTATTATAGAGAGGAAGGCTTATCAAATTGAAGGATAACGGTTGCTTGGACACTAGGATAAATCTATACAACAACAAGGCATCCGGTTGTAAGATTTCTCTTTCTAATTTATGGTAATACATATGGATCTCTTTTTCTCATTGTCTTGTTTCTGTATTTATGGGAAGAATGTCAATACTTAGACTCCTTGATCACTAAGTTGGATTATTACTTTTTTATTATTATATATTGTAGATGCTTTGATTATTTTTCTTGTCTTTGCAGGTTATACTCATCATTGGAGAACCACTTTGGAGAGATAGGACAAAGGGATACATCAACCGTATGGATTTAAAGGTAGAAGCATGTCCTCTCTACTTTACTATTATAATGATCTTAAAATAAAAATAGTCTAGAGAAAGAGGTATTCAAATGGATCTTTGTTTATAATTACTTGTTGGAGTACTAGGGAGATCACTCTTGTTTGCAAGAGGGATTAATGAACGTAACAATATGATCAAGAGTCTACCTGAATGCTCAAGAGTAATCCTCCAGATGACACTCTCTCTGCCTCAGATTTGTTGACAACACCCTCGTAGCCCTACCTTCACTAAACATGGTGTCTCTAGATGCTCAATAATATCCTCATCGATCCTACGTGAGCTGCATTCCATGGTAAACCTAATGCCCCTACCCATAAGTCTCCTTGGAGGTAACACTCCAACAGCCTGCTATGCCTATCATGTTTCACTGCATACCACCAAGTGTCTCCGCGCTTCTTGACATGCCACTGTATGCTGCATCCTATCCTTGTACACCATCAGATACCCCCGGCTATGACTATACCATCCTGTATCGTCATGTATCCCTCCTATGTCACTGCAACAGTCACTCCCCACATGTACCCAACGTGATGTGAGAAACTCCTACTCCCCAATGCGGTCTGACATACTACGACAAACTCCCATGCATCTCCATGATGTGGGCTACATCTCCCTGTATACTCTGAAGGAATGAAGCTACCCGACTCCTCACATTCCAATGAAAATGACACCACTGCGCCTATCCTCCATAGCTCAAGTGTCCCATATACTGATGAGAGAGCATTGTCTCTATGTAAAGCCCTGTCTGGTGGCCTGCTGATACCACCTCCTCCTACTAGCTCCTGCCAAGGTAGGCTAATCACCCTGTGACTCCACGCACAGTCAATATGTTGAGATAACTCATGAAAAGTGTAATCCCCCCTGTCGAACCATCCCGTCACTAGGGTTTTCCGGGGCTTTGATAGAGATATCAAAATGTCTCTGCGCCCAAACATCAGGTCCATCACGCAACTAATACCACCACCTACTGACTCTACGATGTGATGGGAAATCCCACCTAGATCCCAACAACAATCTGACCCTCGTGTCCCTCTGGTGATCCATGGACTTTGCTGAAATGTGGCCATGGATGTATCTAACTGCTTAACCTGCTCCATGGGGTACCAACTCATTACCTCTTTCCATCCAATCCCAAAGGACGGATCGAATGTGCAATCCTCTATGGAAGGAACAAGTCCTCCAAGTTGGTGTGCTTCCATGCTCAGCTTATGTTTCTCAGTCCTACTAACTTGGCCATCCCCTTGGGTACGTCTGTTGAGCCCCAAAAATGTCCTTTTCTTTCACCAAATTTCACTTCATTTCCTTTTTCCTTTATCAGTTATAGGCTTAAAAGATCAATAGGATTGATTAAAGTTACTTTAAGAATGCATACAATGTCTGACTTGCTATACTTTTATGGTTTTGTTGTTATAGTGATTTTTGATCAGACTTAGCTACAGAATGCAACCATTCTATAGCTAGTCGCCTATTCCGCAGCTATCTTCATGTTCACACAGGTTACAGGTGTCACTTAAAGGAAAAATGCATATGGTTGAATTCCACAACACTTTTACATCATTTATTGCCCTCTATGAAGTCTGAGAAAAAATCTACAGATGGTTATGCACATGGAGGAAACCAAAACTAAGAAGTGGATTCCTACCAGGACAAGGACTCTACAGATGTCTTCAGCAAAGTACGAGGCCTCCACAAGAGTTCTAATTTGATTTTAATTGAAAAAGAAACTTATCCCTACTTCTTCTCCAGGACAGTTATGTATTTCTCTTATAAGAATAACTCGGGAAACCGAGAGATAGTTAGCTAGATTGATGTTTTATTGTTAAGTTGTCCAAGACTGTAATACTCTGTTTTTGAAGCATTTTACTTTAATGAAAGAAGAGCAACTTTAATACATGATATGAAGCAATCTTGAGGAGATTAGTGTGCTAATCTGGTGGTAGAGGGCCCCTACTGCCCGAGAGGCTCTGTGCATATTGTTTAGATAAGTAACTTTAGATTTGTTTCGTTCCTAATTTAGCCAGTTTTCTAAACTTTATGTTTTATGCTCACTTACATCGAATGGTATAACCAGTCTTGCTCTTATGAATTGTTCCAAAATATCACTAACACTGAATGAGATAAAGCTGTAGTATTTCAGAGATTAATTGCATTTTAGTTCAGCTGTAGTATTTCAGAGATTAATTGCATTTTAGTTCAGCTGTAGTATTTCGGAGGTTAATTGCATATTAGTTCAGTTCTGTTTAATGCATTTTAAGTTTTATTAGCTAGTTGTATTCTAGTTCTGTTAAATTAGACTTAAAGGCCTTCATTATTTATAAACTGATCTTGTTCTTATTCTATGCTAATACATCATTATGATAGGAACAAGAATTGGTAATGTTATTTTGAAGTCTTGACTGTTCTGCAATTTCTCATAATTTTACAAACTGCCTTTTTTCCAAAACTATTCCAAAAGATTTCTAACCCTTGAATGAGGCTTAATAGTGACATTTTGAGTTGCATAATGGATTAATTTTAGTGTCATAAGTTAATTTAAAGTAGGGTTCCTTACCATGTTACAGATAATCTTTTCTAAATGTGTTCCAACAAATTTCTAACCATGGATGAGATTTTCTCTGTGATATTGTAAGTTGTTGTTTACTTAGAAGAACCTCATTGCATCAAACTTATCCTTTTCTCAAGTTGTTCCAACATAATTCTAATGAAATGAATTGGACTGAGTTCATGTTATGAGTTATTTTTCTTGTCAAGTTTTGCAATCTGTGAATTAGTATTTTCTGTTCTTAGGTGCCATACATAGTTTAGAATAGATTTTGCTCTGTTTTAGTGTGACCAATAACTTCTCTTTGCCAACACTTAGTTCTTTTCCTCTTAGCATAAAACACAAAACCAAAAACATGAGAAAAACACTAAACATAATGAAGTAGGAAGCAGATACCTAGGCACATATAGTGCACTTCACTTCAACAGTTTACTAGCCTTGGTTGACAATTTATGACATCAATTTAGGAACACTAAGTTGAGTAGACAACGTCTAGAAAAATCTGCCTCCCTCAATTCAATGTGTAAGGGTGGGCTAATAATGTTGTAGTCCCTGCCAGTGTGCCTTTGGGGCAAACTGAACTGGAAACCCAATGGGTGGCCTCTCTGTTGCCCCTCATTAATGGATAGCCCAATGGATGGTTGCACATCCTCCTCCTCTATGGAATCAACATGAGCCTCCCACTTATTAGACACCCCAACATGTAAGAATGATAATTGGTCAACTATAGATGGTTGTCGTTTTAAATCTCTATCATAGCCCGATATTCCTTGTCAATGGTTGTGTGCTCCACTACCTCCTCCAATTTGTCCATTGTGGCTACCAAAGGGAACTCCATCAGAGGTGACTCCTGTGTCACACTAGGTTTATTTACGAGCTCCCCACAATCTCGTGTGCCCTCATCCTCCAAGTGTGAGGTAGCCATTTTTATGGCTTCCCCCTATGTTATTCGGTTAAGCTGGAAAAAGGTAGCTAACTTTTCCACCCAATCCCAAGGCGTGCACTTGGTGGATCCATCATACATTGGAAAATGTGTCCTCCCAATAGTATGCTGCAACTCTGAGCTCTACATGCTAGACCCCCCATTGTTCTTGCCTTTTGCATCCTATTTGAGCTGGCAGTAATCTCTAAAGGACAAAGCTGCTCTAAAATTTTCCCTATGGACTTCCATTCTCATAAATAATCTCCCATGGGTATATGATCATGTCACCTACCTTCCTCACTCAGTACGGAAGGTAAAAATGTAGTCATCGTGGTCCTGGTTGGCCCACTGAAGGCTGGTAGGGGAGTGGATGGTAAAGGGTGGTCACACTATTGTGAGACCCTTGAAGTCTCCCCAAATAGGAACTCATGATGGATGTTCTTATCCCTATTCTATTTCTTGAGTCCTTCCAACATTCCCTTCTTTGCTTTGGCTAAATCATTTAGGGCCTTTAATATGCTACCAAAGCTCGCTTCCCCTTTGCTCCTTGACTCCCCCATATTTTCCACCTTTACTGCCTTTGGTGGGTAGTGTTCTACATACACTCCTCTTTCATAGGAAAATATCCCCATGGATGAGCCAATAATGAAGCTTTGATACCACTATAATATCCCCAAATGGGAAAATGACAGCAATACAAGCAACAATAGACTAAAACTACAACAAAATAAAATGCACCATCAATACATAAAAACTGAAGCTAAAAGATGAGCTGAGCCATTTTATTAATGTCAGGAATTGAGTACAAAAGAGGTGCCAGAATAGGTGCACCTGGGCCTTCTCAAGATAGGTTGGAACACTTGTCAACCCAACTCGCTCTACGTGGCTCTGGTGCTGTGCTGCTCTGCCTAGAAATGCTGCAGCTAGCTGACTCCATACTGCTGGCTGGGCTACTTCCACAACTCAGAAAATTCCGTGATTTTTGCCCCGAAATCTACTCACAAAACCCACAAAAACCCGTGAAGGAATTGGCAAAATGTTGACCCCAGAATTTCAGTCCAATTCCCCCCTAGCTCCTGTAGTTGCTGGCTAAGTTAGGATCTTTGTTTGAAACCTCAAAATTTCCTAGAAAATTCTAGCAAATCAATCTTGGCTTCTCCTCAATAAACCTAGAAAAATACAGAAAGGGTTCATCCTGGTTTTGACCTCGGAAATTGGCCCTCTTGGGCTTGGCTCACTCAACTACTAGAAAAGTTGACTCCTGGCTGTCCCCGCTGGTAGATGTCTATAAAATGCTGCCAAAATTCCTGGTTGGACATGGCTAACGTCACCTCCAAATCCTCCGACTGATCTCCTCTTCTTGTTGATCAGTGGTTGTCATTGATGTCAACCCAAGAAGCACCAAGGGCTACCCCGATCTTTCATGGGAATCTTGACCTACCAAATTACTATATTCTGGGTAAAGAATATTTTTGATGGTTTCTTCTTGTTGAGATGTTTCCATTGATGTATGGCACGCCATGTAATTCTTCACAGTTTGAGAGATATTCATGTTTGAAGTTTGTAACCCCAATTAGTGGGCTAAAACCCCATGGGGTTATGGCATGGGTCATTGAAAAGTCAATGATTAATAATTTTTATGCTCCTAATATCCCTCCAACGTTCACTTGTTGAAGAACCTCTCAACCTAAGGATTTATATAAATTGTGATCCTCATATCCTCCTCATGTAGGGATTTTGCTACCTGAAACGGGTCATCGTGGAATTTTCTCTATAATTTTTTTTCTACGAAGGTTTAAAAGCTGAAATTTTTATGAGGTGAAGCCAAAAATCTTGAGAAAGCTCCTGTAAAAATTTCAGATCAAGGTGCAAAACATTTTTGGAGATATGATCTGTGGAAGTCAGTGTTTTTGCAAGCTCCTAAACTTCATCTCAAAAAAGTGGTGGATATTGCATGGAATTTAGTTTTCACTGTATCAATTTTAGATCTGAATGAAGAAAAAATGACACGTGGCACACCATAAAAGTTCACTCTACTGAATAAGTCCATAATTAAGGCATTGTGAGAGATTGGCCATAACTCTCCCTTGAAGAATCCAAATTGGGTTAGACGTATGGCATTAGAAACAACACTCAGAGGAATCCTACAAGACTGAAAATCATATATTTGGGATCTGAAATAACAGAGATACACTGGATTCAATATCGAGCTCCTAGAAGGCAAGAAGAAGCTAGATCATGTGTTGTCAAGGGCTGCAAAGGACCAGACTTTCTAGGGCAAAAAAGCGAAGCAAGGTGCAACAAAGGGTAGCATGAAAATAGTAGAAATCAAGGTACAAAATAACAACAAGAAGTTCACCACATAAAGTCTTAAAGCGGGCAGCACTGCATACAGTCATTGTAAAGGTATCATTGTACTAAGTCATTGTAAATGCATCATTTTAAAAATTGTACAAGTGTCTATCTGCCAGGAGTTGAAGAGGCAGTGTCGGGAGGTATAGGATCACAATTAGGTGGTTGTGTCATAGTCGGGGTTATGGTCTAGTGTGTCTTCTTCTTCTACATCATTCTATATCATTGTAAAGTGGACCATTTTCCCTGGTACGTGAGTCTATTCTTGTTTTATTCTTCTTTAGGGAGGTAGGGTGGTGCTAGGCTGGTGCATGAAGTCACCAATAGGATCAAGCTTATGAAAATTTCAGGGTGGTAGGGTGGTGCTAGGGTGAGTTGTAGCTCATTGGGTGTTAGGGCATCCATTTAGTTGACTGCTAAAGAATATCAGGCGTTGGAACGTCCATCTAGTGGGAGCTGGAGAAGAATTCTTTTCTAGATTCTAGGAAGTTGGAGCTTTATTTTCAATTGGAGTTGAATATTAAAGAATTATGTATCAAATCTTTCGGTGAAGATCACAATGGAAAATTTTTTCCATTGTGATTTTCACCGAAAGATTTGATACAAAATTTATGGATCACAGAAGTCAAATTCATAATATTAAAGAATTATTAGAAAATAATTCAGGTGGTTTTTGTCCCGGAGAGGGTTTCCACCTTAAAAACTGTGTGCATTTGTATTCCTTTTGTTTACTGCTATCATTGTACAAACACTGATAATAATTGAAGATTAACAAATGCTCTGAAAGATTAATAATAATACTAATTGAAATTAATACTGATTCACCCCCCCCTCTCAGCATTTCCAACAATTGGTTTCAGAGCTTGGTTCCTTCAATAACAGTTTAACAATTGGAAGGAGGTCATGGAGCATACCAAGAATGGTGTACCTCTGTTAAATGAAAATAATTATGCACTATGGAAAGGAAGAATGGAGGTCTATCTCTTGGCACAAGGTTACGAAGTATGGGACACTGTTTAGAATGGCTTTACACCAACCACAGATGAACACGGTAAGAAAAATTTGGTAAATGATGCAAAAGAAAATAATATTATTATCAGTGGAATTATTGAATCTGGTTATCATAAGGTGTTGGGTTGTAAAACCACCAAAAAAATATGGGACAAGCTTGAGAATATATATGTAGGTGACTCAAATATCAAAGAAGCAAAGCTTCAAATCTATAGAGAAAAATTTGAGCAACACAAAATGAAATAAGATAGAAACATTGCTGCATACTTCCAATACGTTTATGAAATAACCAACACTCTCAAAGGATTGGGAGAGCCAGTTGACAAGAAGACTATTATACGAAAGATTCTTAGAACGTTACCAAGGAGATTCAACCCAAAGGTATCAGTCTTAGAATATAGTGCAAATATGGACAAACTCAGCAAAGAGGAATTACATGGAGTTCTCATAGCATATGAAATGAGACTTGATGAAGAAGAGGGTACTTCTCATCTAGAAACTGTGTTCGTTGCATCTAAGAAAACCAATAAGGACAAACAACCTTCAATTGAAAATACATGCACCTGCAAGTGTGAAGAAAAGGGAGATGATGAAGAAGTTCTTTCAGATGAAGAATTCTTACTTTACGAGAAAACTAAAAATTGGTAAGGGAAAATTCAAAGGTAAACTTCCATTGATATGGTTCGGTTGTGGTGAGGTTGGGCATTTTGCAGAAAAATGTCCAAACAAAAGTGATGGAAACTCAAAAGTAAAGAAAGGCTTTAAGAAATTCAACAAGCTAGGTAAAAAGAAAGGATCCAAAAGGAACTTTCTTTCTAAAGAAGATAGTTCATCATTCGATGAAGACAATGACATAAAAGAATAAGCCAATGAGAGAGTACTATTTATGGGAAAGCACAATAAACAAGAGGTATCAAACAACGAAGAAGAATGGTTGACCATAGAAGAATTTTCTATGGAGGTAATCAGGCTTATAAAATAGCTCAAGGCTGAGAAGATCTATTCAAATACTCTTGAAGAACAAGTTCAAGGTCTCAAAATTGAAGTTGAAGAACACAAATGTATTGAAGAGTCACTTCAAAAGAAGTTGGAAGAAAGCAACCAAGAAAGGGAAGCATTAGAAGCTAAAGTAGTCTCACTGCATAAGGAAGTGAAGAAGGGAAAAATTGTCCAAAACTATGCCAATATATCAAGGGAATTGGAAGAACTCATCAACAATCAATGATCTTACAATGACAAGATTCGTAAGAACATCCTTAGAAGACGATTCCTCGATGAAGATTTCCATACAGGTACCAACATATTTTTCATGGCTATTTTTATTCATGTGGAAAATTTGGTCATAAATCTGTAGAATGTAGCACGTACCCTAGGAACCAATACAATTCTAGGATATCCTTCAAATATGAACCTCCCAGGGCTCAATGAAACATCAATAGATTTGAAAATTTAAGAAATAATATGGAATGTTACAAATGTCAGAACTTTGGACACATCACCAGATACTCCAAACTTGAAAATCCTCCAGAAGAATCTTCGAAGCCACAGAATGAACGGACATGGAAGAAGAAGAAGACAGATAATTGTGCTCTCACTCTTAAGGCTCAAAACAAAAAATATATGTGGTATGTTGATAGCGGTTGCTCAATGCATATGATTGGAGATTGAAAGAAATTTGTATCTCTGAAAGAGAAGAAGGGTGGAACCGTATCCTTTGGAAATGATGCATCTTCAAATGTTATAGGATGAAGTACCATCACTCTCGGAAGCAAAGATGTTCTAGCCAAGAATGTTCTATTGGTTGAAAACATGAATCAAAATCTGCTCAGTGTTGGACAAATGTGTGATCAAGGACACACAATGCTATTCAACTCCACCAAATGTGAAATTAGGAAAGGCAAGTATGGTAAAATTGTGGCTGCAGCAAGTCGAGCTCCAAACTACATATTTGTTCTGGATGAAGAAGCTAAAGCATGTCTACTAGCTAAAGAAGATGAAAGCTAGTTATGGCACAAACGAATGGGTCACATAAAATTTGACAATATTGTCAGGATAAGAAAAAAGGAAGCAATACGAGAAATGCCGAAAATCTCAAAACCTTCCAACACACTATGTGAGGCCTGTCGTCATGGAAAGCATATAAAAGTCCAATTTAAAACAAAATAACACTTTCCATCACATCCATTGGAATTGATACATACTGATATATGTGGTCCTGTGAGAACAAAAGTCCTAGATGGAGAATTATATTTCATGTTAATGATAGATGAATATACCGGGATGACAACCGTCAATTTCCTAAAGAAAAAATCTGAAGCATTTGAGTGCTTTAAGATATACAAGGAGTTGGTCGAAAATGAAACTGATTTGAAAATAAAGTGTCTAGGATTAGATAATGGTGGAGAATTCACTTCCAAATTATTTCAGCAATTCTGTGACGAAAATGGAATAAAAAGACATTTTTCAACAACACGAACACCTCAGCAAAATGGAGTTGCTGAAAGAAAGAACATAACCGTACAGGAAATGGGTAGAACAATGTTGAAGGACTCAAAATTGGATGAAAAATTCTGGGTTCAAGAAATTGATACAACAATATTCATTATCAACCGAAGTCTTCTCAGAAATAATTGCAACAAGACCCCATATGAATTATGGAAAGGAAAACCAACTAATGTAAAATATTTCAGAATCTTCGGAAGAAAATGTTATATTAAAAGCGAAGATCAAAAATTGGGTAAGTTTGAATCACGTGTTGATGAAGGTATCTTTGTTGGTTACTCACATAAAAGAAAGGCCTATAAATGCTGTTATCTAAGACGAAAACACATAGTGGAGAGCATAAATGTTACATTTGACGAAGATGGTGTTCTAACGAATAATGATGAGGATCTAGAATCTTTGAAACTTGAGATAGAGGCTGAAAAAGACACAGAGAAAATTCTAGAACAAGAAGCAACTATCGACCAGGAAGAAGTAAATAATGATCATCAAGAAATACCGGAACAACAACAAGAAGCTCCTCCAAAGAGAAAAAAATAATGGATTCAAAAGAACCATCCATCAAATCAAATGATTGGTGGCATAAATGAAGGTTGACAGCTTCGTTCATCACAACAAGCTCACATTGATTTTCTAGCAACCTTTGAGCCTAGTAGTTTTGAGGAAGCCATACAGAATGAACATTGGGTAGCAGCTATGAATGAAGAATTGGATCAAATCGAGAAGAATAACACCTGGGAATTAGTTCCACAACAAAAATATAAAAAATTCATTGGGACTAAATGGTTGTTTAGGAACAAATTTAATGAAGATGGATAGGTTACCAGAAACAAAGCAATATTGGTTTGCAAAGGCTATGTACAAGTGGAAGGAATTGATTTCAACGAAACATTTTCACTAGTTGCCAGAATGGAAGCCATCCGAATGTTTCTCGCCTATGCATGTTCAAGAAAAATCAAAGTCTACCAAATGGATGTTAGGTTAGCATTTCTAAATGGTGAATTAGAAGAAGACGTTTACATCAAACAACCTGAAGGTTTTCTACTATCAGAAAAATAAGACTATGTTTTCAGGTTAAAGAAGACTATATATGGTCTCAAGCAGGCTCCCAGAGCATGGTATGCTCGTCTTGATGGATATCTATGTCAACAAGTGTTCAAGAAAGGTATTGTTGATAGCAATCTTTATGTACAAATAGATAAAGATAATTTAACAATCGTTGAGGTATATGTGGATGATATAATATTTGGTAGGAATGATGATCGAAAAAGTAAGAACTTTTCTACAAAGATGCAAAGTGAGTTCGAGATGTCTTTAATTGGTGAGCTGACATACTTCTTAGGGCTTCAAATATCTCAACAAGAGAAAGGAATATTTATATGTCAAGCCAAGTACATCAAGGAAATTCTCAAGAAATTCAAAATGGAAGATTGCAAACCCGTCCTTGCTCCGACGGTAACAGGTTGCAAATTGAGCATAGATGACTCATCTAAGGATGTGGATCATAGGTTGTACAGATCTATGATTGGTAGTCTTCTATATGTAACAGCCTCCGAGCTAGATGTTATGCACGCAGTTGGACAAGTAGCAATATTCTAAGCAGCACCAAAAGAATTACATATTATTGCCGTCAAAATAATTCTTCGATATCTAAAGGGCACAAAAGAATATGGCTTGTGGTATCCCAAGGGTAACATTCTCATTATTCAATCCTTTACAGATGCAGATTGGGCAGGAAGCATTGATGATCGTAAGAGTACTAGTGGATAAAAATTCTATCTAGGTGGTTGTCTCATATCATGGTTGAGCAAAAAGCAAACCTCAATCTCGTTATCTACAACGAAAGCAGAATACATTGCAGTGGCATCATGTTGTACTCAATTCCTTTGGATGAAACAAAATTTACTAGATCTTCAAGTACAATTTAGTGAGCCTATTCCCATATTCTGTGACAACACCAGTGCCATCAACAGCTCCAAGAATCCTGTTATGCATTCAAAAACAAAACACATTCTGATTAAATATCATTTTGTTAGAGAACAAGTTGCTGAAAAGAATATCAAACTTGAGTATGTTGGTACAAAAGAACAAATCGCTGGTATCTTCTCTAAACCTTTACCTCGTGAAGAATTTGAATATCTTCACTAGAAGCTTGGGATTCTCCCAAGTTCTCATTAAATTTTCCTTATTTAGAATATAAAGGGGGAGTGGAAGTGTGTATAGGTCCGCAGGATGGTTGTGTGTAATATTCCCAAATTTTCACATGATATTTGGAATATTAGAGTTCTTAATTTTCTTAATGAATTAAGTAAATAAAAGGGTGGAGGGACCCATAATTCTCAAGATAAACAAATATCCACTTTTATGTGTGAATGTGGATTGATTAAGCCTAGATCTACATAATGGGGTAGTGGAGTAACTACTAATGTGAATGGAGTGGAGATCATGTCTCATTAATGAGATAGATCATGGAGGTTTAAGCAGTCAACTGAGATCATGGAAGGCATATAATGAAAGATCATAGAGCATTCATGATGAAGTGATCGATGAAGTAGTGCAATTTATGCACACATGATGGAGAGGGTGTACATTGTATGTAGACATGATGTATGACTTGGAGAGACAGCGCAGTCAAACATGGAGGATCATGTTCACATGCAAAATGTAGTTTAGAGGTGGGCCAAGGCATGGGAAGGCTCATAAACTATATAAAGGAGATGAAGGCAACAATGGAGGGATGCTTTTGATTATTCATGTAAAGGTCTGTTTAGATCTAGAATTGTCATTTGACATTTCATGCTTTCTTTGGTTGTTTAGCTAAGATTGCAAGTGTTGTTTAGCATTGGGTGTTCCTAGTCGGAAATCCCACCTCTTTCATTGAGTAGCTCTTGGAAGAGGGTTTTACTTCACTCACCATCAGGCATTGGTGTGACATATAATTTCCATTCTCTGCAGAACATCTACCTTCATGAATTACGCAATTTCTAAAGATTAGTTGAGAGGTGGAGGTTGTCTTCAATATTTCAGTTGGAGAATTGGTGTAGGATTATTCCTATCACCTTAGGCTTAAATACCATCATTCCCAAGGCTTCATTTCAGATCTGGCATCAGGCCAAATATTATTGACCTCCTATTAGCAGCAATCCCATCAAGGATTGCGTAGTCCATCATTGCAGATCCAAAGGAGGAAGGGAGTTACTAGTGTTTTAGCCAGTAATCCCGTGAGAGACCATCCCCTCACCTTTCCATCACCATTTCCATCAGCTTGGAGTTTATTGCAACACATTTCAGTAGGCATAGAGCCTCTCCCTCTTGTACAACACAGTTTCTGTAGCAGCTGCATATTCAGTTGCTACATCTTGAAGGAGGAAGAAGAGGAGACAAGATCTCAAGCTCCTAGCTTGTAGATCTGAAGGAGGGATCAGCCCTCAAAGCTTAGATATGTTTGTAGAACATTTTGCAGCCATCTTTGGATTAGATCTAGCTTCAGATCTGTATAACCTAGCAGTCAAAGGATCAAACCCTAGGACGGTGATTTTCCAAAGTTGTAGATCTGGAAAATCCTTTGTGGGTTATCTTGGGTTCCCATCACATTGGCCAGATATTGAATCTTGGCATCATCAGAGCTCTTGAGCTCCATATATCTACATTTCCTTTTGCAACACCTTCATGTACATCAGCAACAAAAGGGAAAACACAGTATTTCTTCCTGTAAGCTCACTAGTTATGCAATGCTAGTTGTAGCATGTTTGGATGGTGATTCTAGGCCATCTCTCTGGCTAGACTCCCTCATCTTTTGTACATTTTGTAACTGAATCATCTCCATATAATAAAATGGCTCAACTTATTTGTATGTTCTGATGTTGTCTTCAGATTTATTTTTTACTTAGTTGCAATTCTTATATCGTGTTTTAGTATTACTGCATTCTCCCTTTTGGGATATTACATTGCGTGTCAAGGGGAGTGGAAATGTGTGCAGGTCCACATGATGGTTGTGTGTCAGGGGGAGTTACCCTTTGCCATTAATTTCAACGGGGGAGAGAATGTTGTAGGAAGAGGTGTCATGATCGCAGGGGGAGTACTTGTGTTTCCATCAATGCCAAAGGGGGAGATTGTTGATCAGTGGTTGTCATTGATGTCAACCTAAGCAGCACCAGGGGCTACCCCGATATTGCATGAGAATTTTGACCTACAAAATTACTATATTCTGGGTCAAGAATAACTTTTATGGTTTCTACTTGTCGATATGTTTCCGTTGATATATGGCACACCATGTAATTTTTCATGGTTTGAGAGATATTCATGTTTGAAGTTTGTAACCCCAGTTAGTGGGCTAAAAGCCCATGGGGTTGTGGCATGGGTCATTGAAAAGTCAATAATTAATAATTTTTAAGCTCCTAAAATCACTCCCACATTCACTTTTTGAAGACCCTCTCAACCTAAGCATTTATAAATTGTGATCCTCATATCCTCCTCATGTAGGGATTTCACTACCTGAAATAGGTCATCGTGGAATTTTCGCTATAAATTTTTTTCTACAAAGGCTCAAAAGCTGAAATTTTTATGAAGATAAGCTAAAATCCTAAGGAAGCTCATGTAAAAATTTCAGATCAAGGTGTGCAACATTTTCAGAGATATGATCTGTGGAATTCAGTGTTTTTGTAGTCTCCTGAACTTCATCTCAAAGAAGTGACCTAACTCTCTCTATGAGTATCAGATTGGAATTCTGTAATAATTGGAGGATATTGCATGGATTCTAGTTTTTGCTGTATCAATTTCAGAGCTGAATGAATAAATAGTGACACGTGGCACACCATAACATTTTTCTCTACTGAACCAATCCATAATTAGGGAATTGTGAGAGATTGACCATAACTCTCTCTTGAAGAATCCAAATTGGGTGAGACCTATGGAATTGGAAAGGAAACTCATAGGAATACTATATGACCAAAAATCACATACTGGGGATCTGAAATAACAAAGATACACTAGATTCAATATAGAGCTCTTAGAAGGCAAGAAAAAGCTAGATAATGTGTTGTTAAGGGATGCAAAGGACCATAACTTCTAGGGCAGAAAAGCAAAGCAAGGTGCAACAGAGGGTAGCATGACAAGAGTAGAAATCAAGGTGTAGAACAACAGCAAGAATTTCACCACATGAAGTCTTCAAGTGGGCAGCATTGCATACACTCATTGTAAAGGTATCATTGTACTAAGTCATTGAAAATTCATCATTGTAAAAATTGTGCAAGTGTCTATCTACCAAGAGTTGAAGAGGCAGTGTCGGGAGGTCTAGGATCATCATTAGGTGGTTCTGTCATAGTTGGCGTTATGATCTATTGTGTCTTCTTCTTCTACATCATTCTATATTATTGTAAAGTGGACCATTTTCCCTGGTATGGGAGCCCATTCTTGTTTTATTCTTCTTTAGGGTGATAGGGTGGTGCTAGGATTGTGCATGAAGTCTCCAACATGATCAAGCTTATGAAAAATTCAGGGTGGTAGGGTGGTGCTAGGGTGAGTTGTAGCTCATTGGATGTTGGGGCATCTGTTCAGTTGACTACTGAAGAATCTCGGGCATTGGAGCGTCCATCCAGTGGGAGCTGTAGAAGAATGCTTTTCTAAATTCTAGGAAGTTGGAGCTTTATTTTCAATTGGAGTTGAATATTAAAGAATTATTAGAAAAGCATTCAGGTGGTTTTTTTCCCAGAGAGGGTTTCCACCTTAAAAACTGTGTGCATTTGTGTTCCTTTTGTTTACTGCTATCATTGTACGAACACTGATAATAATTGAAGATTAACTAATTATATGAAAGATTAATAATAATACTAATTGAAAGGAATACTGATTCAGCCCCCCTCTCATTATTTCCAACACTTCTATCCCACATGTCCGACACTTCCTCTAGATTGCACTATGCAATCATTGCACAGTCTCTACTGCCTCTACGCAGTCCTGAATGGACTACACACTCTTGTTGCTGCTACTATGTCAATCCCTCACCAAAATCATGGAACTCCTCTTCTGAGCGGGCACTCGAAGTCCCACGAGGTAGAGGTTGAGATCTTCGCTTGGAGATCTCGTGTGCTAAACAACACTACAAACTTGTCACCTGACTCAAGCGTGATATGTCAAGTTGACAACCAAAATAGAAGTTGAATGAATGAGGAAATGAGATGCCTTCACTTCATTTTATCAATTGATCCCCCAAATTTCCCTTGGACTGGCTATGGACTTCACAGTCCCCTCATCCAGCCACCCACTGCACTGTCCCCATTGAGACTCTCCCATGCTACCACCCAGGGAGCTAACTCCAAATCGAATGCTGGCCACATGGACCCCACTAAGGCTGCAATTTTTCCTTGTGAACTATAGGAGTAGTTTGTAGTTTTCCCCTTAATTATTAATTGTGGGTTCCGACCCACTTTATTTCTTCTTGACATTAGAAGCGACAAAATTTATCAAAAAATAATATTCTAATTACAAGAATTGCTAATTGGGGATATTACAACAGGGTATGCCTTCGTAGAGGTCTCCATGGTCATTTTGATTCACCTCACACCTTAAGGTATCCCTCTGCCTTCACGACTGAATTTTTCTCTATCATATGTATCCCTCTTTAGGCTTGCATTCATAATTTCTCTTCATATTCTCCCCCATATTCTCTCTTCATATTGGAACTAACCCCACCCCTCCCTAGTTCTCTCTTCCACCTTAGGTAGACTCCTTGGGAGCTCTCTCGTTCAGTAAACCCATAGTCTCTCTTTTACACCTTTCTTTTGACCCCTAGTTTATTTGATTTTTGGCCCTCACTGGTAATTTGTTCCCCCATATTTGAAATTGTTCAATGTCGCTTAGAAAGGAAATGACAGTTGTAAGAGGCAGTGGTGATGGTAGCAAGTGTCCACGACATCTTTAAGATCTACACCTTGAAACTATAGACTTTAATTGGAAAGTACATCAACAAATAAAAAAATCATGTTTCTTGTGGATGAACTTTAGTATCTCAAGTGAATCACTATGAAAACAAAAAAAGAACTGAAGTCTCTCAAAGCCAAAGTGAACCATCAGGATGATTAAATTGACACCTTTCACAAACAATTGAATGAATTACAAATGAAAATGGAAATAAATGAAAATCAAATCTCTACAAGTAATGTACTCAACTTGTTAATAGATCTTAATAGTTCATCGGTTTATAACACCCTCCTCCCACATCTACCCAAGTTACAAGTCAACTGGGGTAAACATGTGACAAAGAGTTAGTATGATATGATTCAACACCCTATGTGTTAGTTAAGGAAGTGGAATTTGTTATCACTCTGTAAATTTCTCTAGGTTGAGGAGAGAAATACCAGAGGTAACTACAAACCTCTTTTGGACCAGAATCTAGCCCTTCTGGCCTAGAGAGGGATCTATCTTTCTACTCAATCACTAAAGACTGGTTTTAATGAAGAACAATGGCTATATCTTTGGCAAATAACAGAGTTTATAGGTTTGGTGGCAGGACAGAGAAAAACCCATTAGGGATGGAGTTAGTAAAAACCAAGATCAATGACATGGAAGATGCTCGGTGAATTGGGAAAATCTATAAAGAGGCAAGATATAAAAACTTCCTTATGCCAATTAATAGTTGCATGTATGAGAAGAATAAAGAAAGTAGATAACCATCTCAAGGCATCAAACAAAGGATGAATCTTAAAATTATTATGGAAGAAAAAACATATGGAATGTCTAAATGACTGCAACAGAGCACCATTAACAAGATGAATGTTGAAACATGTTTCCCATTTAAACATCATAGGAAGAAATATAATAAAAACAAAATAGGAAACACACACATAAGAGAGATGAATCACATGAATCTATGACGAGATTTAACCACGTACTTCTCATCCACCAATTTAATTAAAACTCAGAAAGTAATTACAATATGCATAGTGCTCTCTCCTCTCCAACCTGACAAACCAGAACCATTTTCCATGTCTTTTCCTCTTTAAATACAATAAGGAATTTGAAATTACCACTAGGTGGTCAATCAGTGCATGGAAGTTAAACATGCTAGATACAATATATCAACAAATAAATAGGGACTACCAGATCGAGACTATCCCAAATTAGAAACATCATGATTTAAAACTTAAAGAAAAATTTAGAAACATCATGTCTGGAAAATCATAAAATAGCTTATCCACACATATCTGATCACTAAAAACACTTCTAGAAGGTCCCTAAATATAAATGTTTGAAAATAGCCCTGACTGATATAGTAGCGCAGTAGAGAGTAACAAACTTCCAAGTTGACGTGTTTGCAAATCCTCCTGAGAAAAAAATAGTAGATGGGAATGCTTGCAGTGATGGTGTAGTAGTGTAGAATCTCTGAAATAGTCTTTTCCTGCTCATGCATATCTCCAAAACAACTGACTCCAACTTGCATAGCATATGCACATCACAAGTTGAATTTTAAACTTGTAATAAATTCTCTTGCTCCAAAATGATTCTGAGTGTCCAGTAAACCATATCATTCACCTTACAGTACTCAACATAATTTAAACCTTCCAAAACCTTCGAATTTACAAATCGAATTTGAAAAAATTTAGAATTCTATCAGCAAGAAATTGTGAAAATGAGTCTCCAAGTGACACTTGATCATTCCCAAACCATGACACTCGTGCACAAAATGATATATTTTTTTGTTATTTGTCCCATTCTCTAAAAAAAATTGTTTTAGTTTTGAAAATTTCACCTCCATCTGTTAGAAAAATGCGCCAAAAAATAATGACTATAACAAGAATAGAATACATAATTTTATTTTTTGAAAAATAGGCATCTAAGAGCATTGCATATCTCCTAAAAAATAAAACCTGTGCACAAAATGAAAGAGGTTTTTTTTATTTGCTCTATTATTGACAATAACCTCTTTGGGTTAATTTATCTCCATTTGGTCGGGAACAACTTTTGAAAATGACAACTCAAATAGTCACCTTGTAGCAAATTCGTAGCAAGTCTAAGTAGCCCTGCATGCTCTGTATGTTTGCACACCTCCTGTGGTAAAATGGATCAAATGGGTAGGCTTGAAATGACTATGTGATGATGTTTAACTCTTGAAGTATTCTCTCAAACTCTTGGAGGCATCCTAGATGGTTGATTCCCACTTGCGCAACAATTGTGCAACGACTATTTCCCTCAAGCTTTGAATTTTCCCCTTCGACTTTCTGAAACTTTCTTGCTCCTTGACACTGCTCCAAAGCTTGAATTTCACTTCGGATGAAGGAAAAATAAGGATAGTTCTTGAAAAATTTGAGTTTATGTCACCACAAGTCCTCTCATGTTATTATGTTGAAGTTTTAAATAAAGGATGTATGATAATTTATAAACTACTAACAAACCCATGACATGACCCCTCATGGACTATTATACTTTTACAAATTCGAAATAGGGCTAAAAACCCCCTTCACGACCCATATATTTACAAAATTTTTGAATATATTTGACCTGTTTTGTTAGGTCCCTATATTACTAGTGTAGTCCCTTAATATGCTAGTATAGTCCGCATTATTGTTATTGTTGTACCCCTGTAACCCCCATATTGTTGTTATTTTGCCCTTACAATATTATTGTTAGGTCGGCTAGGATTACATTGTGGCCCCATGGAATCCTATATATAGAAGGGAGGTTTTTATCATTTGTATCATCCAAGAATTGTTCATTCATGTAATGTATTGGAGGTTGCCTCCTCGAAGTGGCATATTTCTAAGGCGTTGATATCTCTTTTCTTCTATTTTTGGATCTGGTTTCACAACATTTGGTATTAGAGCTTTGGATTCTAGGGTTTTCGCTGTTCTAAACAGGTCATCGTGGAATTTTCACTATAAAAAAATTTTCTACGAAGGTTAAGAAGCTGAAATTTTTGGAGTGCGAAGCCGAAATCCTGAGGAAAATTATCACAAAATTTCAGAGCTTGGTTCGCAATATTTTCGGAGATATGATCTGTGGAAGTCAGGTCTTTTTGTAAGCTCCTCAATTTAACCTAAACTGGTCATATTTGATTTTTTGCTATAACTATTTTTATACAAAGATTTAGAAGTTGAAATTTTTAGAGTTCGAATCTGAAATCCCGAGGAACATCATCACAAAATTTCAGATCTTGGTTCGCAATATTTTCGGAGATATGGTCTATGGAATTTAGGAATTTTTCAGGCTCTCGAATTTCATCTCAAAGAGGTGATCGTGGGAAAATATTCATAACTCTCTCTCTGAGCATCGGATTGGAATTCTATAAAAAGTGACCACAAGTACATGGACTGTAGTTTCTTGTCTATAAATTTCAGAGTCGAAGGAGGAAGCAGTGATACATGACAAGTTGTACAAGTTCACTCTACTGAACCTGTCCATAATTAGGTCATCGTAGGAGATTGGGCACAACTTTGTCTTCAAGAATCCAAATCAGGTTAGACCTATGGCATTCAAAATAGAATTCAGAGGGCTACCTCAGTGCCAAATTTTAGATATTGAAGATCCGAAATCACATAGATAATTTAGTTTCAATATCAAGCTCCTCAAAAGCAAGAAAAAGGTGTGTATTTGTTTTTTCGAATTGCATACATCTTGTGTGAAAAATTAGTTTGAAGTGATTCCAAGGGAATATTGAAGCATAGATATCAGTATTGGGTTCTAAAATGCCACCTAAAAATAATTCCATACTAATTAAGCCCTCAGAAAGTTATACTATGATGCATGAAGAGGAAGAATTGCAGTATGAGATATCAAAATTACGGTACCAAGCGCAACAAATTTCGATCTTACGAAGAGCAACCGAAGATGACATAGATGGTTTAAAATCAGAAATGGAGGCTAAGTTGGATGGTTTGAAGGATCAAATAAAATCTAATATGGATGATAAAGCAGTGGAAGATCACATCAAGCATCAACAACAAGTTCTCCAACTCTCAAAGGATAACCTAACTTTGGTACAGAATCAAATGAAACAACAGGAAGATCAACATCACATCAAAAGAAGTTTTGAAACAGTCACAGAAACAAGAACTCAA
Organism: Pinus albicaulis; assembly: GCA_034641835.2. Taxonomy (NCBI): domain Eukaryota; kingdom Viridiplantae; phylum Streptophyta; class Pinopsida; order Pinales; family Pinaceae; genus Pinus; species Pinus albicaulis. The sequence goes on from CM076581.1 coordinate 300,799,149, forward strand.
CAAGTACGATCAATTTCAGAGTATCTCAACAAGTGGAAGAACTTTCCCTTAGAATATTCCACATGGGAGGATGAGAATTTTATACAGAAGCATCAAGAAATAATCAAGCGTTGAGGACAACACTTGTTTGAAGGAGAGGGGCATGTTAGGTCCCTATATTACTAGTGTAGTCCCTTAATATGTTAGTATAGTCCCCCTTATTGTTATTGTTGTACCCCCGTAACCCCCATATTGTTGTTATTGTGCCCTTACAATATTATTGTTAGGTCGGCTAGGATTACATTGTGGCCCCACTAGGATTACATTGTGGACCCATGGACTCCTATATATAGAAGGGAGGTTTTTTTCATTTGTATCATCCAAGAATTGTTCATTCATGTAATGTATTGGAGGTTGCCCCATCGAAGTGGCTTATTTCTAAGGCGTTGATATCTCTTTTCTTCTATTTTTGGAGCTGGTTTCACAACATGTTTACATAAGGGACTGTTTATTCTATGACACATAGTGACTCCTAGGCTAAAATTGACAAACAAACCACCAAGATGAATAGTAAGAGGCAAACAAACTTTGATTCCTAGGCTATAGGACCTTAAAATTGGCTCCAATGGGGATGGAAGCCTCCTAGTGAGATGCCAAGAACAATGCAAACTAGTATCCTAACCATTGGGCCATGGAGTCCAACCTAAAAAATTCAATCTGCTTTTCCCTATGACCTTCTTTAACAGTTAACCGAAACCAATTCAATATTGCACAGACTATGATATGAAAACAATCATGTTGAAAAACCATACTAAAACTACAAATCTTACTGCTAAAAACCAAACTAAACATATTGCATCCAAAACTGAATAAAATTCTCACCCAACGATCTTACTTATGTACATACAAATCTACACTAACAACTGGGAACCAAATGTTTGATTCAAGCAATATGAAACCTCCAATATAACCAGCCAAAGAGCTGATCCAATACCCGGTCTCCTTGACTGTGCTTAAGAAGAATAAAATCTGGAACTTTTAAGGGAAACAGAAACTGATTGTAGGTTTGATCTTCATAGTAGAAACATAATCGAAACTTTGTAGTGAACAATTCGTCCATATAGACAGCTATGGGATAATGAAATACATGAATTATTTCTTTATTTTCAAATTATTATGTAAATTGATCATCATGCTTGGGGAGTTCATATATCCTTTCTTTACCATTGTACAGTTTCAGTTGTGAGTCATCAGACCCATTCTCTAAACACTCCTCAATCCAAATATCAAAAGGAAACACTAACAATTCTCATTTTCGATAACAAAGGTTCTCAAAGAAATGATTTTGACATTGGAAATTGTGGCCCTGAATTTGAACTTCTAAGGCTTAAAGATCTTTCTCAAAATTTTCAACGAACTTTTCTAAAACTTTGGTCTTGGATTCATAGCTACATTTGTATTTGTTTAAATAAATAGACAACAAATATGATAAAGCCTCACCAATTTGATCATCATCAAAATTATCCTACTATTCTTTGAAACCTTCAATAGAAATAGGGTCTACCACATACCTTGTAATCTTGTTTAACAAGTAACCAGATCAGCGTTTAGTGGAGTCGCCATGAGTTTTCTGCAAAATGGATTCTTTGACAATGGAGTCACCTGGTGAATTATTTAGTCTTCATATGTCTAACTGTTGTCCACCATCAACAACCAGATCTAGGTCATTGTAGTTCTTTCGTGAGGAAGATAGAGATTTCGCTCGCTGACAATGACGCCAAAATGTTATCACTCCATAAATTTCTCTAGGTCGAGGAGAGAAATCCCAGAGGTGATCAGAAACCTCTTTTGGATCATAATATATTCCTTCTGGCATAGAGAGGGCTCTCTCTTTCTACCTAATCACTAAATATTGGTTTTAATGAAGAAAAATGGATAACATAGTTTATAGGTGTGGTGGCAGGACAGAGAAAAAATCATGTGGCATAGACTTAGTAAAAACTGAGATCAATGACATGGTGGATGCTCGGTGAATTGGAAAAGTTATCTAGAGGCAAGATAGAAACACTTCCTTATGCCAATTAATAGTTTCAGATGTGTGAAGAATAAATAAAGTAGATAACCATCTCAAGGAATAAAAAAAAGGATGAATCTTAAAATGATTATAGAAGAAAAAACATATGGAATGTCTAAATGAGTGCAACAAAGCATCATTAACTAGATGAATTTTGAAACATGTTTTTCATTTAAACATCATAGGAAGAAATATAATAAACAAAAAATAGGAAACACACACATAAGAGAGTTGAATCACATGAATCTATGAAGAGATTTAACCAGGTACTTCTGATCCACCAATTTCATTAAAACTTAGAAAATAATTACAATATGCACAATTCTCTCTCCTATCCAACCTGACCAACTGGAACCATTTTCCATGTCTTGTCCTCTTAAAATACAATAAGGAATTTGAAATTACCTCTAGGTGGTTGAATTCACTGCATGGAAGTTAAATAGACTAGATACAATGTATCGACATAAATAGGGACTACTAGATTGAGGCTTTCCCAAATTATAAACATCATGAATTAAAAATTAAAGAAAAATTTAGAAACATCATGTATAGAAAATCATAAACTAGCTTATCCACACATATCCGATCACTAAAAATACTTCTAGAAGGTCCATAAATACAAATGTGTGAAAACAACCCTGATTGATATAGTTGCGCAACAAAGTGTGGAAAAATTCCAAGTTGACGTGGTTGCAGATTCTCCTCAGAAGAACCGAGCAGATGGGAATGCTTTTTGTGATGGTGTAATGGTGTAGAATCTCTTAAATAGTCTTTCATGCTCCTGTAGATCTCCAAAATAGTTGACTCCAACTTGCGCAACATATGTGCAACAGAAGTTGAATTTTAAAATTGTATTGAATTCCCTTGCTCAAAAATGATTTAGAGTGTCCAATAAACCATATCATTCACCTTACAGTACTCAACATACTTTAAATCTTCCAAACACTTCGAATTTACAAATAAAATTTCAAAAATTTCAGAATTATGTTAACAAGAAATTGTGAAAATGAAACTCCAAGTGACACCTGTGCCAAAATGAGAGAGGTTTTTGTTCTTTGGTCCATTATATACAAAACCTATTTTAGTTTTTAAAAATTCACTTTGAGCTATTAGAAAAGTGTGCCAAAATACAATGACTAAAACAAGAGGAAAATACATAATTTTATTTTTTGAAAAATAGGTCTCCAAGGGCGTTGAATATCTCCTAAAACATAAAACCTGCACACAAACTGAAAGAGGTTTTTTTTATTTGGTCTGTTCTTGAAAAGAAAATATTTGGGTTTCCAAAATTTAGCTCCATTTGGTCAGAAAAAGCTTTTGAAAATGATGGCTAAAACAATCACTTTGCAGCAAATTCATAGCAAGTCCAAGTATCCCTCCATGATTTGTATGGTTGCACAAATCCTTTCGTAAAATGGATCAAATGGGCAGGCTTTAAATTTCTATGTGATGGTGTAGAACTCTTAAATTAGTCTCTCCAACTCTTGAAGACCTCCTATATGTTTGATTCCCACTTGCGTAGTAGTTGTGCAACGACTGTTTCCCTCAAGCCTTGAATTTTCCCCTTCGACTTTCTGAAACTTTCTTTCTCCTTGACATTATCCATAGCTCAAACTTCAATTTGGATGAAGGAGAAATGAGGGTAGTTCTTGGAAAATTTGAGTTTTATGTCACCACAAGTCCTCTCATGTCATGATGTTGAAGTTTTAAATCATGGAGGTATGAAAAGTATAAACTACTAACAAACCCATGACATGACCCCTCATGGACTATTAGACTTTTAAAAATTCAAAATAGGGCTAAATACCCCCTTCATGATCCATATATTTACAAGAATTTGACTATATTTGACCTCTTTACACAAGGGACTCTTTAGAATATGACACATAGTGACTCATAGGCTAAAATTGACGAGCAAACCCCCAATATTAATAGTAAGAGGCAAACACACTTTAATTCCTAGAATATAGGACCATAACATAATCGATGAAACCCAACAACCCATACCTTCTGCACCTACTACAAGACCCCTAGGATCCATCCAAACCTTCGAGGAGGCTAGCCCCTGAGACAAACTAAAAATTTTGTGCATCAATCCCCCAGTTTCTCCCTTGATAAGGGAAAGAGTGTGACTGGAAACTCCCAATTTCTCACACATCATGGGCATGCGTGTGACTGGGGACTTTTCTAGGTAGTTTTGAGCTTATGACCATGATTTTTATACCACTTTTTAAGGCCCAGTGATCAGGTCACTGCCTAGAACTCCATGACACTTCCAGAAACGAAAGATAATAGTGGAATAATGATGTAAATGAAATCACTTGAACAAGGACTTGACTAGAACCCTACTAGCCATGATAGGCATTTCATCAAACATGTCACAAATATGAATTCTATAGGTTTAAAGAACATATTTGAGCATAGGGGTCTCATAATTATCTGAGATTCGTCTAGAAGCATTGTTCCCTTATCACATTAGATGCATTATCATCTAATAAGACATAGATTCACTGTTATTTAATTTACAATTTAAAACATCATGAGATACATACATCATCACTATCACGAAACACATTCATAACCAACATATAAACAACATAAATGACAAGTATATAACAACCATATAAGCCACATAATAATAAGCATATTTACACATCAATACAAGAGGAAAATATCTCTTATTAATGAATACAAAATCCAACCTGATATGGTCCAACCTGATATGGGACTACCATGTTACACCTGACCATAGATTAGCTGAGCCAAATCTCACTTCATCTAGTCACCCCCATGCCATATTCCAAGCATGAATGTGGGACTCAAACCAAAAGAACCAACCAGGGCTTCCCAAGGCTAAACCACCTCACCCTCATCAATAGAAACCAAATTTACCTCAATCCTCATCGGATCTAGGCCAAAAAAATAAACATGTAATACCAAGCTTTACCATGATCTCCAACAGATCACTAGTCCAAAGCAAACATGTATGCCACCAGATTTCTACACCTATATCATGAGGAATTTTCTTGTCTCATAGTCTCTAGGATTTAACGCAATCCACAACAGAGGCCCTAACCAAGACTCCATGTCCAGGATTTACCATATATTGCTTCCCAGGATTCCTAGGCCTGATGGAGAGCACCCACCTCTAGGATTTTCTGTATATCCTGCCATTCACCGGTCGAGGATTCCTAAGCCCACAGAGGCATATAATACCTGGATTTACCACAACCGACATTCTGATTCAGGTGTTACTAGGCCAGTGGCTTTACCGCAATCCACAGTCTGGTTCAAATATTATGAGGCCATGTGTTCTTTCATTCAGATATTCACCTCGCTTAGTTTTGAATCCATCCGAAAATCAAACTCAAACAAAACATGAGAACCCGATCACACCATGGCTATCCGGAAATGGAAAGGCAATGATGAAGAACATTGTCACACCTAGAAAAACCCATGCCAATGATAATAATAGAACCAAGAACATACATGCATAACCATGCATGTTAAATCTAGCAAGGAAATCTCACATGCAAATCGATACCTGCAAGTAAACCCATTGTAGCTGCTTTATCCTGCTTTTCCTTCCTTGCTATTTGCTTCCTCTTTTCCTTCTTTGCCTTTCTTCATCCAATGTTAAAATTCTCCAAGAAAACTCTAAGTATCCAAGAGTGAGAGAGAGATAAAAGAGAGAGAGAGCTCCAAAACTAAATTGACAAAAGGTACCAACTGATCCTCAAAAGACTTTTTATCAATGAGGCCTCTATTTTCTTAATTTTCCATTATTTTCCTTCATTTTCCTCCTCACATGCAACCTTTGAACTTTGACCTTCCTTTTCTCCAAATTTCCATTATTTTCATAAATAAATTTCCAAAAATGCCATTTTTGCCTTTCCAAAGCCTTTTCCAATTTCCTTAGCCATAATAAGCCAAAAGAACACCCACACTAGGTTGTTTTTCCCAAAAGTCAGCTTGGAATAAGTGTCCCATAACCATGGTTATTATTTTTCCTTCATTAACTTTTATTACATGGAGTTTTCATTAGGGATGTTACAGATCCTTGCCCCTTGGGGGAACACCGTCCTCAGTGTTCAATGACACCTACAAACAATAATACTACTGAAAGAAAAAAATACTACCCATGGAGATTTATAACTTAGCTCGTTGTAGTATTCACAGTGACCATCCTATTGAGAAGAAAACCAACATAAAAACATAGCAAAATTACAACCAAAATGACATGACACCATGTCGCTTATTGGAGCTTTATAACATAGCTCATGGTAGTATTTACATCCATAAACATATGTACACATACCAAAACATCATACCGAACATATACCAAAACACATGCCAAAAAATTCGCTCAACCAGTGAATAAGGAAGGATATATAGTCTGCATCTGATCCACTATCTTCCTTGTAGATTCATCGGGCCCAAAGTGCTTCCACTACACTTTAACCTGCTTGATTTCTTGGTTTTGGAGCATGAGCATATTTCTCTGAAATATACAATGAGGTTCTGACTGGAGTTATCCATCTAGCTCCACCTACAATACAAATCAGTCAATCACATGATCAACATCTTTAACATACTTCTTAAGCAATGACACATGGAAAAAATCATGGACTTTCACTTTCTGAGGCAGTGCAAGTTGGTAGGCTACAGGCCCAATCCTTTCAATAATCTTGAAAGGTCCACAAAACCGAGGTTCCATATTGACACATGATCTAATCCATAAGGATCTCTTATTTGGCTTGATGTGCAAGTACACATGTTCCCCAACCTGAAACTCCTTAAACAACCTGTTTCGATCTACATAAATTTTCTGCATGTCTTGTGCTACCTTTAGATTCTTCTTGATTACCTACATTTCCTACTACATTTCTGCTAACATGTCCGGTCCAATAAACACCTCGTTAACTGGATCACCCAAACTTATGGGAGTATTACAACTCCGCCCATACAATGCCTCAAACACACTTATTCTCTAATATTATTGATACCCATTGTTGTAAGCGAAGTCTACTAGTGGAAGATAATCTTCCCACTTTCAATGATGATGCATCACATACATCCTCAAAATGTCCTCCAATATCCTATTGACCCTCTCTATCTGTCCATTTTCTGTGGATGATAAATTGTACTGAAGGCCAAATTTGTACCTAATCCTACAAACAACTCCTTCCAAAACTTGGAAGTGAACTTTGCATCCCTGTTTGACACAAACTTCTTTGGAACACCATGCAATATGACCACATCCCTAATGCACACCTATGCCACATCACTAGCTGAATACATAATCTTCACTAGAATGAAGTGTGATACCTTAGTCAACCTATCCACAACAACCATGATGGAATCATGTTGTCTGGATGTCTTGGGAAAACCTATGATGAAATCCATGGAAATTACGTCCCATTTCCACTCTGGAATGACAATCAGCTGTAGTAGTCCACCTGGATGCCTACACTTTGGCTTTACCTGCTGACAATCCAAGCATCTAGCCACAAAATCTGCCACATCCTTCTTCATATTCGGCCAATAATATAATTTATTTACCGTGTTTAATGTCTTCTAATAGCCTAGGTGACCTGAATATGAATTTGCATGAAAATCCCTTAATATCACCTTCTTGATCTCACTATTGTCTGACACATATATCCTGTCTCTAAACCTAACCAATCCATCTGTTGTAAGACAATAGTAAACATCCTGTGCACCCAGGCCAGGAATTTGATGTCCAACAGGACGTATTTCCCATTTCAAAACATATTTGACAACTGCAGAAAATTTTTCTCCGCCAAACCTAACGGGTCTTATAAACCAGCAACCCGTAAAAATGATGTCCAATTTAGAATTGAAGCCGTCAAAATATATAGTAGGGTAAATCCTTTCCAAGTGCGATTTCATGAATCTGTATACTAATAAATAAGTTGGCCAATTCACCTACAGTTATTATGATGTTTGCAATAAATTTTGACAGTGATTACAACCTTTGCAATAATTTTTTGGGTTGGGCCCTCCCGGATTTACAACAGCCCCAGTGAAACATAAAATTGAAAAATAGGCAGTTTATCTCAATATTACCTATTAAAAGTAGCAAACTACCTTTGGACAATGTCACATGATAAGGGGGAACTAACCAATTGAAGTCTAAAGAGAAAGCAGTAAAGAATGTGAACTAACTAATCGAAGTCTAAAGAGAAATAAATAAATAATTTTACTTGATAGCAAGATTGGTAATATAGACTATGGAAGGTGTGTTTTCCCGAAAAATGCGAACAATGGCCAACTCATCTACTTGCAATTTCCGGGCAGGAGTTAAAACAAAATCGTTAGTGTCAACAATATCGATGACATTAACTGTAAGAATGGAGAGGATTTCTGCCATGCTCGTACACCAAACTAAGATATGCTCCATGCTTTCTCACAAGAGGAATGCATATCTCTCCAATATCAACTTCAAATTTAATGAACTCCCCTTCTCTCGTGCTACTACTATATAGGATACATCATTCATGGAGTCCATGCTCTTTATAATTGACAACTTGTTGCAAGCCATCAAACTTGAATTGAAATTGCATGTCCTTTTGGGGGATATTTACTAGTTGACATAAAAAATGGGATAAAGCTCATGAGAGGGAAAAGAACGGAGAAGCAATAACAAGAATACTGATGAATATAGACATTCCAGATGCATATTTTAGAGGGTATTTTGCACATTTTCAAGGTTTTTCATATAATTTGAAAATTTTGAGATATTCATCCCACATTAAACATTTGAAATTATTTTCACAGAAGTTTTTATTTTGTTTTTGTGTGAAAAAATTATTTTTTTTAAAGTTGTGTGGGCTTTAAAAACGGATCATATAAGTCCAAATCGGTTTTAATTTTTATTTGTATGAAATTTGATTTTATTATAAATGATCATGTCAATTCAACTCGGTTAAATTATATACTTCTTTTTCATATAATTTGAAAATTTTGACATATTTTGTATCATTTTTTATTTTGTTTATGTGTGAAAATTTTAATTTGGATGAAATTTGATTTTATTACCCATGATCATGTCAATTTAATTAGGTTAAATTAGATACGAATGTAATTATGTGTGGATATAGGTATAATTTTAAGTGTATAGTAGAAATTTAATCTCAATAATATTTTAAACTATTTTTAGTAATATACATAAATCAAAGACTTGAATTTATTTTCATAGGTATATATTTTTCACACTTTTAATTAAATCCATTAATTAAAAATAATGTCATATGAATGCGGGAATATTAAATAAGTTATGGTTTTTTTGGGCATGTGGTATGCATGAGTCATGTATTGGCTCATGGTATTGTAAAAATGTATATTTACAGATTAAGAATCTTCAATATAAAGTGTGAGTGAATCTCCATGTTTAAGAATTTGTTACATGTAAAAAACAACTTTCGGTGATATGATCATGTATTGTCGATGCCTTTCGAACCAACCAGTGTGGTTCATCTTGAGGACAAGATGAGAAATCAGATCAAGGAGACAGGGTGTGGTTCATCTTGAGGACAAGATGAGAAATCAGATCAAGGAGACAGGGTTAAAAGGATGGAGAGGGGATCCAAGTGAGGATATTTTTAACCCTATCTCCTTGATTTGATTTCTCATCTTGTCTTGAATATTAACCACACTGGTTGGCTCGAAACGCGTAGACAATACATGATCATATGTGATTATCACCGAAAGCTGTTTTTTACAAATTATGGATCACAGAAGCCAAATTCCAAAATTTGTTACATGTTTTCAATGTATATATAATTAACTTATATATTATTTTTTTTACTATCATTCAAAATAATAATAACAATTATAAAGTTGTAATTTAATTAGATTTTAGATTTTTTAATTTTAACAACTTGACATGTACATAGCTATACTACTAATAAACATTTTAATGTAAGGTTGTAAAATTTCGTAATTACACTTTTGTGCATGGAAACAATCTATCTCACAATACTTTTACATGTCATTAGTATGATATGGTGCAACTCATTTCACATGGTAGTAGTTCAAATTTCTAGTCAAATTCATGAGGTTAGAAAATTTGATTTTAATTTTGAGTTGGTAATGGTTCAATTCTCAAGCTATATGGATGAGATAGTTAAACATTAATTTTGATTTGAATTTGAGCCCAAATAGACAAAGTATAAATTGAATTCTTTGATCCATGTTTACATAGTGGAGGCCAACCCCGTATGCTGTGAAATTCAAAAGTGAGGGTATAGATGGCAAAAAACAACTATAAAGTTTTTGAATTCTTAAAAGTTATATTCCTTAACCAATAAGAAAATTGTTGGTCAAAGTTTAATGGTGCGGTAGTGAGGGTATAGATAGTGAAAAAAAACTATAAAGTTTTTGAATCCTTAAAATTTAGATTCCTTAACCAATAGGAACATTGTTGGTCAAAGTTTTATGGTGTGGTTCCTAGCGATGAATTCTCCCTAGAACTAGGAAGAAGGAATAATTTCTAACATACATGATTGAACGTCAAGATAGGAATTGTAAATAAGGAAGGAATAAGAGGATCTTGACTAATCGTTGTTTCTCTGTTAGAGGTATTATTGGTCATAGATTCTTCATTAAAATTCGACTAGAGTCCAGGTTGTTAATGGTTTGTTGTTGGGCACAATTCAATCTATCATAGTAAATTTTTTTGGCTAACAATGACCAACGGGATGGAAAATCTATTCAATAGGATTATTAGCGAAGTTCTTATTCCTTTTCCTTAGTTAAAAGTTCCTTCCTGCCAGATGGTTCCTATGGTTATATTTTTTTTGACTAGATTTCATTCATCGATGTTCTTATTGGTTGTATTTTGTTTATCAAAATTCTTATCTATTACAATTCTCCATCCTTTCAGTTAGTTAGGGTTCTTAATTAAGAAATTCCTTAGAACTATGATCAATATGAATTTTAACCAACAAGACCCAACATCAATACTAAAACTTAGATCAATTAAGGAATAAGACAATCATAGGTCATTGGTCATAGTTCCCTGGTCAAACTAATTATCTAGGAAAGTTACTTCGAAGTATCACTACTAGCATGACTTCTCATTAAAAATAACTAAAAAAGAAGGAATAGAGATATAAGCTTGGTCAAATTTCTTCTTTGCCACAATATCTTTTTCCAATAATAACACTCATCAATATTCAACCAAAAAATATTTGTTAGAGTTCTTGGCCAACAAGAACTTTCACTACTAGAAACTATGAAGGGACTATGAAATTTAATGAAAAAGAACTTTGTTTATTAGATTTTTCTTGGTCTTAGTTTGTGGTCATGAATTTTTTTTGGAACTATAACTTATGGGAACTAGAGGATTAATTTTGAATTGTGTTTGTTAGATATAGTTGAGATATTCTCTCAACTTATCTCCCTAAGTATGGAATAACTTGGATCTCACAACAATTCAGAAAACCTTATATAAGCCTATTGTATTATTGTATTTGTACAAATTTTAATATAGTATATCAACCATGAATAATTTTGTGATTATTTTATTTTGATAAGAGCAAAGTATCGAAATACATATGCTAACTTAGTAAAAGACAAGGCACTCTCAAAGGGATATTAATGAAAGTTGAGATGCAAGAGTATTTGAAAGAGAGTTTCCAGATAAAGGGAGGTCGACACTCACAAATTTTCCTAGAACGTAAAATGAAGGGCATGAAAAATATAAAAATGTCATCAAAATTTCATTTGACAAGCAAAGAGAATTTGAAATTCCAGGCATGTGTGCACCTATACCTGCACATGTACCTGTACCTGTACCACTAATTGTACTTATACCTGTACCTGTACCACTACCACTACTTGTACTTATACCTGTACCTATACTTTGCTGTAACCTGTGTCTAAGATCCATGTACCTGACATCATGCTGACTTTCCTGCAAGATCATATACTGTAAATCGGTCCCGTAAGAACTCATAGCTGCTATATGATTCACCTATATCCACCTACTAAGAGCATATGGAACCTTGTTCTCTTTACCTTTGATATACCTGATCTCGAAGTCGAACTCATTGATCATGGAAAACCATCTAGATTTCCTAGCATTCATATTCGGATGGTAAAATATATTCCTCAAACCACTATGATCACTCATCAATACAAACATCCTTCCAAGAAAATAGTGCCTCCACATATTCAAAGCAATGTCAACTCAAGTTCATGTGTTGGATAATTATTCACATGCTCATTTAGTTTCTGTGACTCATTGCACACTAACTGTCCTTCCTGCATCAGGACTCCACCAAGTCCTATCTTGCAAGCATATGTACATACTACAATCTCTTTGTCCGGATCTACAATATTTAACACTTGATCATTTGTCAACAATTTTTTTAACTGCTCAAAGCTTGTTGCACATTCCTTTGTCCATTAAAATTTCTTACCTTGCCTCTGCAATGACGTAATGGGATATGCAATCCAAGAGAAGTTCCTAATGAACCTCATATAGTAACCTTCTAACCCCATGAATGATCTTATCTCATCCACATGCCTAGGAGCTGCCCACTCTATGATAACCCTTACCTTTTCTGGATCCACTGTTATGCCTTCCTTGGAAACCACATGTCCCAAGTAATGTACCTCTATATGAAATAAAATGTAATTGATGAGTTTGGCATACAATTGATGCTCTCTCAACAATATCAATACTACTGCTAAATGCTCGACATATCTTCCTCATTCTTAGAATATATCAAAATTTCATCAATGACTACAATAAAAAACTTGTCCAGATACGGACACGCTATTCATCAAGCACATAAAGGTAGCTGGAGAATTACTCAAACCGAATCGAACTACAACAAACTCATGATGCCCATACTTGGTCCAGAAAGTTGTCTTGTAAATATCCTCTTCCTTAATGTGTAGCTGATGATATCCAGATCTCAGATCAATCTTTGAGAACATTTTTTCTCCCTTCAACTGATCAAACAAGTTGTCAATCCTCAGCAATGGATACCTATTCTTGATGGTTACCTTGTTCAACTGCCTGTAATCGATGCATAACTTGAGAGTGCCACCATTCTTCTTCAAAAAAAATATTGGTGCACCCCAAGGCTATACACTTGGCTTGATGTATCCCTTGTCAAGCATTTCCTTCAACTAGAATTTCAGATCTACCAACTCTGATGTGCTCATACTGTAAGGTGCCTTTGATGCTGGTGCTTCTCTTGGTACCAAATCAATAGAAAATTATACCTCTCTATAAGGTGGCAACTCTGAAACCTCTGCAGGAAATACATCTTGAAACTGCTGCAATATCGGTTACATGCTCAACATTTCCGCATCCGCATCCTCCTTACCTTTGTCACTAGAAATATGCACTGCAAATAATATGCACCCTTTTCGGCGACTACAATTTTCCTGCATAGTTATCGCTATCCTAACTGATGTTCCTTTATTCTTACCTTGTAATATTCTTTTCTCTCCATTGTCATCCAAGCACTCAATGGATTTGTCATAACAATCCACCTTAGTCCTGTGAAGTTACAACCAGTCCATACCCAAAATCATACTATACGATCCCAATGACAATAGATTCAAATGTGCTGATGTAGACATGCCATTCAACTCAAATGCACAAGCTCTTACAAAATGATGAACTCTTTTCTTTGTACCTGTAGCCAATTGCACTAACCAAGATTCTACATGCACTTCTTTATTCAAACCACACTTATCCACCAAGTCAAGGATAACATAACTATAATTAGATCCAGGGTAAATCAAAATGGAAACAAATTTATCACAAAGCTTACCATCCATCTCAATGATAGATGACTAATGTTCAGCCTGTATGTTATCCAATGCTACATAAATACGAGGAATTCTCTGTCCAACATCCCCTATAGTCTATGCCTCCTATGCACTATATATTTGGGGCCTACCCCCCTGATATTGCGGAAAATATCTCTTGAGATGCTCCTTACTTCATATCCAACACTCTAACCATCCAATACCATCACCTCTATTCTACTGTTGTGACCCATGTCCTTGTGTGGATACATTTGACTTCTTGAATGGTGCAACATTTTATTTCTCTTCTACATTTTGAGGCCTTGTTCTTTTCAGCTGCCATTTAACTTTACCTTTATCCTTATGTCTCCCTTTCTATCCTTGCTGAGATTCATTCTTACACCTTGAATTTTCATAGAAATGCGTAAATTTCCCAATAACTTCCTCGAGTGACCGAGTATCATCATAATCAATCCGATATTTAAATGCTAATGGAAATCCATTGACAAATCTATGAACTTTAGCCTTTTCATATTTAAGATACAATACATACCTCAATATCTCTAAGAACTTGGTCGTATACTCCTCATATGTCATTGATCCCATCTTTAACTCATAGAATTATTTGGCCTTACTATCGTAGTACCTTTTTGACAAGTACTTCTTCCTGAAAATCCTCTTGAACTCATTCCAACTCAAGTCCTATGTCTTGATGTATCTGAACTACTTCACATCTTCCCACCAGATACCTTCTTTACCTTTCAGGCTAAATATAGCTACTATGGCCTTCATATCATCTGTGTAATTATGCAACTCAAATAAATTCTTCATCCTAAGTATCCAAGCCTTTGCATCTTTCAGCTTCTTCAATTTCCCATGAAAATTAGGTGGCTTTTATTTCTTAAAATCATCTAGAAAGTACCCCCTATCACGCCTCCTATAAGGATAATAACAATGATGATCATAATGCTTATTAGAACCATAACTATAATAGTACTTGTGCCCATCACCTCTCCTATTCAGAGTATCCAACGGTATGCCATCTATGTCCAACCTGTGACCACCATGATATCTACTAAAATATGCCCCATTAGTTCTGTGCTCTTGTGCATGGATGATTCAAACTGGTCCCTATCACTGCAATTATTACAAACTTTGGAGGACTACCGCATTAACCTCTACTTGTTTCTCTTGTGCTTGCATTATTTTATCATTTTCCACCTTACAACTCCTTATTTCTACCTTCAAGCTTATCAATGTGTCTACCAAGTCAGAAGTGTTCCCAACACCACGCTTCTCATATGACCCATAAGGATAATCTCATGAACTATAATCTACCATCTTACTATTCATATTAACCTCTTCCTGAAAGTCATCTCTTGTTAGCTAAACCAAATCACAATAAACCCACGCACCTTAGCATAATTCGGGGAGGATATCTCATCTGCGAGATCAACCAAATTAATGAAAAACATGTATAAACATAATAATAACATCATATATATGTATAGCATATAGAAATATGAACATATTGACATCATTATAACCAGATTCCAGTCATCAATGCATGACCATACCAATCACATACCATGACCTCATGCATGACAACGAAAAACATATCAATGTACACTTGACCACATGTAGGCATAAACAACACATAACCCATCATACACTCATGAAAACACATTCCACGACAACACCACCAATCCTTACATGGTGACATCACTACAACCATAAATAACACCATACATATGCAACAGGCACATAGACCACAAGCATGCAAAGAAAATACGAAAAAAACATGAATGCATGACTAACACACCACCCATCCAGTCCAAGGGGTGAACCGTGCTCTGATACCACTCTGTAACACCTTCCTCCCACATCTACCCAAGTAACCAGCCAGTGGGGGAAACATGTGATGAAGAGTTACTATGATATTATTCAACTCCATGTGTGTTAATTAAGGAAGTGGAATTGAAAAAACCTAATAACATAGAACTTCTGCACCTGCTACAAGACACCTAGGAGCCATCAAAACCTTCTAGTAGGCTAGCCCCTGAGACAAAATAAAATTTGAATGCATCAATCCCCCATTATCTCCCTTTATATGGGAAAGAGT
Source organism: Pinus albicaulis (assembly GCA_034641835.2). Classification (NCBI taxonomy): domain Eukaryota; kingdom Viridiplantae; phylum Streptophyta; class Pinopsida; order Pinales; family Pinaceae; genus Pinus; species Pinus albicaulis. The sequence goes on from CM076581.1 coordinate 300,815,120, forward strand.
GCAATTGGAAACCTACAGTCGCTCGCACAACATGGGAATGCATGCAACTGGGGAATTTTCCAGGTTCTTCTAAGCATGCGGCCCCAATTTTTGTGCCACTTTTTCAAGCCCAAGGCTTAGGTGATTGCCCATAACTCCATGACACTTCCAGAAATGAAAGATAATGACAGAATAATGAGGTAAATGCAATCACTTGAATAAGGACTTGACTAGATCCCTACTAGCCTTGACATGAATTTCGTCAAACATGTCACAAATATGCATTCTACAGGTTTAAACAACAAATCTGAGCATATGGGTCTCATAATTATCTGAGATTCGCTAAGAAGCATTGTTCCCTTATCACATTAGCTTCATTATCATCTATTAATTCATAAATTAATTTTTCATTCATTTACAAGTCAAAACATGATGAGAGCCATACATCATCACCATTATGAAACACATTCGTAACCAACATATAAACAACAGAAATGAAAAGTATAGAAAAAAAATATAAGCCACATAATAACAAGCATATTTACCAATCAAAACAAGAGGAAAATAACTCTTATTAATGAATGAAAAATCCAACTCGGTATGGGACTACCCCATTCCACCTGACCATAGATTGGTTGAACCAAATATCACTTCATCCAATCACCCATGTTCCATATTCCAAGAATGAAGTGGGACTCAAACCAAAAGAACCAACGAAGGCTTACCGAGGCTAAACCACCTCACCCTCATCAATAGAAACTGACTTTACCACAATCCTCATCGGATAACTAGGCCAAAATAATAAACATGTAATAACAGGCTTTACCATGATCTCCACGAGATCACTAGGACAAAACAATAAACATGTTATACCAGGATTTACCATGATATCCACGAGTTCTCTAGGCCAAAACAAGCATGGATGCCACTGAATTTCTCCACTTACATTGTGAGGAATTTTCTTGTCTCCTAGTCTCTAGGCTTTACCGCAATCCACACTGGATCACTAGGCCCTAACCAAGACTCCACCCTCCTAGGTTTACCATATATCCTGCAATTCACTGGTCGAGGATTCCTAGGCCCACCGAGGCACACAATACCTGACTTTACCATAACCCAAAATATGATTCAGGGGTCACTAGGCCAGTAGATTTATCACAATCCACAGTTTGGTTCATGGATTACTTGGAAATGTGTTCTTTCATTCAGAGATCCACCTCACTCAGTTTCAAATCCATTTGGAAATCCACCTCAACCAAAACATGAGAACCCCATCACACCATTGTTATCTGGAAATGGAAAGGAAAGGCTGAAGAACACTTTCACACCTGGAAAAAACCATGCTAGTGATAGTAAGAGAACCAAGAACATACATGCATAACCATGCATGCCAAATCTAGCAAGGAAATCACACATGAAAATAGATACCTTCAAGTAAACCTGATGTAGGTAATTGATCCTGCTCTTCCTTGCTTGATTTTTGCTTCCTTGAGAGATCTCCAAAACTGAACTGACAAAAGGTACCAACTGATCCTCATAAGCCTTTTTATCAATGAGGCCTCTATTTTCTTCATTTTCCATTGTTTTCCTTCATTTTCCTCCTCACATGCAACCTATGACCTTTCACCTTCCTTTTCTCCAAATTTCCATTATTTTCATACACAAATTGCCAAAAATTCCATTTTTCCCTTTCCAAAGCCTTTGCCAATTTCCTTAGCCATAATAAACCAAATTAACACCCACACTAAGATTTTTTGTCCAAAATTCAACTTGGAATAAGTGTCCCATAACCGTGGCTATTATTTTTCCTTTATTAACTTTTATTACATGGAATTTTCATGAGGGTTGTTACACGGATGATGATCCCTCTCCCTTTTGTTCATGAACTCCTCTTTTAAAATTTTCCTTTTGTTAGGTTAGTTTTGCAAGTTGTATGTATCTATATCATTTTCTGTAGGCAAATCATTTGTAGTAGTAGGCTTGCAGCCATAAATTTTTGTATCACCTTCCATTACTCCTTTGAAGGAACGATTATTTGGAAAAGCAATGTAATCATCATCCCGAGTATCTTATTGTGTCCAAGCGTAGACTTAATAGAAGTATTACTCATTTGCGTTAAAAAATAAACAAAAAAATTCAAGTTGATGACCAAATGAGTGTATATGAGATGTGCTCTTTAAGCAAGTAAGGCTACTTTCCCAAGCAATGAGCACAAATCAAGAGGGATTCTTGATCTAATTCATTCAAATGTTTGTAGACTGATGTCATTAACTTCAATGACAAGTATTTTTTATGGTGTTACTTTATTTGATTATTTTCCATGAGGACCTTAATATATTTTATGAAAACCAAGGATGAAGTTTTTAGCAATTTCCAAGATATTAAAACTCTTGTTGAGAAACAAATACGTTGGAATATCAAGGCCATGAGATAGGGAGTGTACCTCCAATGCCTTTGATCCCTTTTGCAAAACAATTGGGGCCAAGAGGGAGTCAATAGTACCTTACAACTTGGTGCAAGAATGAGTTTGTTGAGAAAAAAATAGGTCAATAATACAAAATATTAAATCTATAATTCATGACATAGCTCTACCATGTTAATTTGGGCATAATCATGTTGTATTGTGGTCGACACACTACATATATGTCTTCACAAGCTATTGAAGGACACGACTCTAAAGGAAGCATTCAGATGGGAGAAATTAGGTGTGTTTCATTTCAAGGTGTAACAAAGTTACCAACTTAACAAAAATTATAATAATAAAATGAAAAATTTGGCCCTAAAAACCCCATATTCTTGCACAAAAACATGAAAAAGAGACCAAGAAAGTGAAAAGTGGTACTACTAGTAGCACCTTTTTTTAGGGATAAAATTTTAACATTTTTCAACATGGAATTAAAAACCAAATATCATGGCTATGAAAAACCTTAAAAATCAACACCTAAATTAGAGAGTGGTTCTACCAAGAGAAAATTTTCTTTTAATTAAAATCATAACTCATTTTAAATTTTAGCCTAAAACAACTTGTATCATTGCAACTAAAACTTAAAAATCAACCATCAAATTCAAACATATTGTTAGCAATATAAAATTAATTGTTTAATAAAAAGTGAAATTTTAGTTTTTTTGAAAGAAAAATCAAACGAACACTTAAAAAACACATTTTTCAAAGAAGAAAAAAAAAAAAAACAATGGATAAAGAAAAAAAAGGTCAAAGAATAATAGCTCAAGTAGTAGATAGTTAGTTAAATTCCCCCTCCACTTGTGTTCTATTCTTTGGAGACTTGTTAGCTTGCGTGGCAAAAAATTGAACAAGTTGAAAATTGATAGTTTTGAAGCTTTTGTGGTCATTTATTGTGTTAGGGTCCCGTGATTTGGCAGATTGGCAAGCCAAGTGACAGGGTAACATCAAACCAACTTTGGAGCCTAAGGACCTAGCCTTCCTGGACTCAGAGAGGGCTCTCTCTATTTGTGCAAGGGATGTAGATTTGTTTGGTTCTTATGTATTTGATTTTAGGCTAGTTGTTAAGTAGGTTTTTAGTTTGTTTTTTAGGTTTTTGAGGGAGGAACCGATCAAAAGATAAATAGGTAAAAATATTGTTAGATCAACTGGGCTATGGGGTCGAAAAGGTCGAGAAAGCCTCAAATGGTGGACAGGGTATATTGAAGGGCCGATTTGGTCGAGGTAAAATGGATTCTTAAGGTGGAGTGAATTGGGATGGACACTAGGTTTTGTGAAGGAAAAAGAGGTTTAAAAATAAATAGTTTTATAGTAGACATCCATGTGGTAGTGCTAACCATTAATCACGATAAATGAAACTTCAAATTGATAGATGCATAAAATAAACATTCAGGCGATACATAGAAGTATAAGACCCTCTAACTTTGGGGAAAACAAACAAGACAAACAAATAACTCAATTTATGAAGAGGGAACTCCTAAACATCATATTTGAGCTATCGAGAACTTTGAACTAAGATTGTAGAGCATAGAAAAAGGGCAATATCGACACAAGACCTCTTTGGTTTAACTAGGACAATCAAACATTCAGAGAAAGGTTTCAATAATGGGGTTTTGGTTAGCTAGGAGTAAACAGGGCTTACCGTGAATCATACTAGATAGCATACATAATAACCATTAATGAAATTGATAACAAGTTCTTAGGGTATCAAAGAGCAGTTAAAAATTCTTTTGACATAACTAAGAAAAAAGACAAACATAGAAGCTGTAATGAATCAGGAAACTTGAGGTGCCTCCATGGGCATGTCTCAAATATATTCTTTACTTTCCTACAGAAAGCAAGAAACATGAAAATATGTATGATAACTAAGGAAACATAACAGAGAGGGAACACTATACCATTTACCAAGTCAAGGAATCCTATAACAGCCCTCTTCCACCATCCAAAACACACAAGAAATTATCCACTTCATGAGACAAAGTATTTCTTCCAAGCTTGTATAACCATGTATTGCTCTATAACATCAAGTTAAGCCTCTTGATACAATGAAATCTCTTGGAATATATAGGCTAAAGAGAAATAACCTACCCAAGAGCATCTAGAAGGCCATTGGCCTATTACAAATATATGATTTTGTCCTTGAGGCTTTGCAAAGTCCAAGGCACAAAATATCTTTAAAAATATCTTAAAATGCTAAAAAAGGAAATAAAATTTACTTTTCATAACTGAAAATGGCCAAAAAAGGCTTAACGCACATTTGGATAAGCCACTTCAGTAAACTGCCTTTTTTGCCAAAATGCTACAGGAACGTAGCAGCAGAAAATTCCCTATCTTGTAGACAACTTTTGAGGGACCTCCCGATGTCGAAATGAGGTCATGATGGCTCCTTGGAAAGCCCTGGATGTCTAGTTTCTAGAATTACTTTATTTTTCCCAAAATAATCCCTAGAAGTATGTCAAAAGGTGGAATGAGTGGAAAAAACCAAAAAAGTAGCCCTTGCTGATATGTGAGGCAGAAAGTTAAAAAATCATTGTTTTTCACCTCTTTGGGGGACCAAAACACCTTCTTTGGATCTGAAAAATTTTGAGTAGCTACCCCTGAATTTATTCAATCCAACCAAATGAATTTCATGAGCTGAGGATGCTCCTAGCACCCATGGCAGCACCTTGAAAAATGTGCAATTATGGCCAAAAAACACAAAAAACAAAATCTTGTCAAAATTTGTTCAATTTTGGCGAGCAAGAGCCTCATGGGTTCTTAGAAGCATGTAAGGAAGTTGAGGCCAAGATTGCAAGCCCTGATGTGCCTTTCTCCATTTTTTCTACCGGGCGCCTCTTTAGGGCAGCCTTGAGCCTTTCTTGAGCAAGTTTGAGCTTTCTTCGGACAAATTGGTTCAACTTCTTGTAGTGCTTGGTCATCTTCTTTTGTAGACTCAAGTCTCTGTTAGCTTTCTCTAAATTATCCTCCAAATATTTGTTGGCCCTTTCAAGCCATGGTTCTCTATTATTTTCTATTTCCTGGGCGAGCAATTGAGTAAGAGGATAAGATCGAACAAGGGCTGCCTCTTCTTCCTTGTTTTTCTCCGAAGCTTTCTTGAGACCCATAGTCCTAGGCCTCTTTCTCCTTGGCTGCTCTTCTTCTGTAGTATCATCAAATTCGCCCATAAGTTCTTCAAGCTTGACTTGTGCTTTGTAGGCTTCCCTTTGGTACTTGAAAGCCCGGGCCTCATAAACTGCCCTTTGACCACTCATTTGTTTTTTTTGCATCTGTAGAACATGTATGAGGTCCTTTGACCTTTCTAGATCAGCTTGTAGGTCATGAATTTGGGCTTCTATGTTTTGCAAAAGAGCCTCAAGAATTCTAGCTCCATCATCCCTGTCATCACTGTCTATCTGGATGATGTCAAACTCCCTTTCATTTTCATGACTACTCTCCTCTTTTTCTTTTCCCTTTCCTTGGATAGACTTCTTGGTCTCTTCCTCTTTGGCAATTCAAAAATACTCTTTTTAGGCAATTTACCTCTACTTCTTAGCGCTCTTGTGACGTTGCTAGTCACTGCTGGAGTGATCTTCTTTTTTGTTGATCTAGTGTTTCTAGGCTTCGCCACTTTTGGAGAAAGAGTCATGGCCCCTTGCCTAGGAGAGGTAGTTAGCACATGCTCTTGGCTGTGTTGAGGAGAAGGGCGAGATAGTTTCATAACTTGCACTTGCTCAACTTAGTCCTTGGTTTGGTCTTGGCTGCCCTTAGGACTGTTTTGATCTTTTTGCTCCATGTTGCCCCCTTCAGAATGCTCACTGTTTGGTGTTTTCTTGCCATCATCATTGCTTGCTTGAGGGCTGTCTTGTTTCTCATCATAAGTGTCCTTTTGAGGACTATCATGACCCTCATCATCACTATTTTGGCTACCACTTTGTTTGTTTTCTTGAGGACTGCCTTGTTCATCTCTGTCCCTACTTTCTTCATGACTGATTCGCTCTTTGCCTTTAATATTTTGTCCCTCATCACCATCATGCTTACTGCAGTGTTGGCTGCCATCATGTTCCTCTTCATGACTGTTATGCTCACCATCATTTTTTTCATGCTCACCATCATTTTGTTCATGCTCACCATCATTTCCTTCTTCCCCACTGTCATGCTTAGATTCTTTACTTTGTCCCTCATCATCACTAGTTTTCTTGTTCTCTTCTTCACTCTCAATCATAGGGGATTTTTGTCTTTTAGGAGTGGATTTTCTAGAAGAGGGAGAAACATGATGAGTGTATGGTGAGGAAGGCACATGAGATGAAGAGGCAATGGAAAAATCGAGATGGGAGATGAAAGAGTCCCAAGACACTCCATTTTTCTCAAGTTGATGGAGGATGATGATCTTGATAAGGGAATGATGAAATAAACAAGCTTGTTGTTGAGAGGAAGGCTTCTTTTGGACAGTAGAGGCCATCTTGTCAACACTTCTGTAGAGGAAAAAAGGTAGGTTCAACAATTGAGTTCTTGTGAAATGCATAAGAAACCTGATGTGATAGGCATAAATCCAGGAAAACCTCCCTTCACATGTGAAATAATTCATGATGACTTTCATGAGGGGGGCATAGCTGCTCAACAAGTGAGAAAAATGGAAAATATCTTGGCAGCATCCTGATGGTCTGGTTTTAGAAAGGGTTTGTAGTGATTCAGATCTAGGTATGTTTGTTTGAACCACTTTTCTCCTATATATGGGATCTTAGTAGCTTTGGAGATAGCCCTAGGAGAGAGTTTGAAATCCATACCTGCTAGATGGACATGCTTTCCTTGCAGCCTCAAAGCAAACAAATGTGTCAAAGGAGGGTGATTTTTTACTTCTTGGACTTTTTGGAAAAAATACAAGCATCCTACTTCATGAAAATTGAAGAGTACTGAAGGAGATTCATTCAGCTCTTGAGTTGTAATAGGCTCATACCTATTGTGATATCCACTTCTACTATCCTTCCTTGGAGGCATTGTTGGTTTTGATACCTTTTACTGACTTATCAAAACCCAACTTTGAAATGATCACTGAAAAAGGTCTCTTCTCAAAGAATTGATTTTCTCTTTAGTTGGCAAACAAGTATTTGTTAAATGAAAACAAATTCACTCCTCCAGTGTTGTGTTTTGATCAAAGAGGCCTCTAATAAAGACTATTGGTGGTTTTTGAAGACAAGTTCCCTTTTGTTTTTGACACTAAAACTCTTCCTTCTTATTCAGTGTTTCTCTGTGATTTTTGAGCAGACAGGCTACTTTGAAAACAACAATGTTTTCCCTTTTGAAATATCACTGACCCTTTGATGATCATTGTTTTCTTTCTAGGCTAGCAAACAGATAGGTTTTGAGAGCAACTGTGTTTCAGCCAAGAATTATTTCCAATTTTTTTCCCTTAACTATTCAAAACAACAAGCCCCTTGACAATCAAACTTCCTCTTTTATCACTGTTTCTCTGCATCTAAATGAACATGAAAAATTTTAGAGTAACTGTGTTTTTCCTTAAGCCCTATGTTTGGCTTCTTATTTTGACAAACAAGTCCTTTACAAACTTAACAGACTGCTAGCCTCTTTTCACTAATCTTCTTCTTCGGAATTTTTGGTTTTCAAACATATCTTTAAATCAAAACTTCTGGCCCAAAACATATAAATACCTCTGTGTATGTCCTTAGCTGGAGTTTGAGATGAGCTCTTTGTTGAAAATTTGACCTCAGCACCTTTGAGAACTCCTTTGAGTATGGTCCCAGGTGGGCAGAAAATGCGTTCAGAGATGGTTGTTGGGTCGGGCAGGTCTGAATGGGAAAATGCGCCGCGTTCAAGCTTGGTTGCTGGGTCGGGAAGGCCTGAACGGGCAAAAACGCGCCACGTTCAAGTTTTCGGGTCAACCCTGGGCACCCATTGAATGATGGGCACAGGCGTGCCGCGCAACTGCATAGGCACGCCGCGCCCTTAACAATTTTCCTCGATGAGTGCCTACAGGCACTCCGCACAAGGATACAGGTGTGCCGCGTGTCAAACAAGTTGTAAATGCTCAAAAAATTTCTCGAGACTTGTTCTCTTTCAGTGACTTGGTTTTCAAAGTGATAATGACCATTGGCTTCGTGCCCTTTATACTCATAAGGGCCCCTTTTTTTAAAACCCTTTTATCAATTTCAAACTTCTTTGTTTTTGTGATTTGAAGGAAACTTTTTGAATAGTGGCTATGTTCACCTGTGCTTTGAGGCTACCCTTTTTAACAACTGTTTCACCTCCTTAAAAGCTGTATTTCTCCATAATGCTCCTATGGAGGCCCTTTCAACCTAAATAGTTGCCCTGTGGGACCTTTTATCATTTACCAAGGTTATATCATTTAAGAGGTCACCCTAAAAAACTCAGCTGCAACCTTTCAAAAACACTATGTATCCATTGTTTCATGAAGAGAAGAAGGTCTTGAAACTGTGTTGGTCTCTGTTGGTTTGCAAAGAGGTCACTATAAAACTCTGCTTGTTATGAAAGGGGCTATAAAAATTTTGTTTTTCTTTTATTTGTCAACAAGGGAATTTATCACAAAACTACTATCGCAACCTCTCAAAACCACAATGCAAATCCTCTAATTTTGTTGCTTTGAAAATATCATTAAGGGAAAACATTTACCTAATACATCATCTGAAAGGGGCCAATAAAAACATTCCCACTGCATCATTTTGAAAACACTACGTGTCCATTGTTTTATGAAGAGATGAGGCCTTTAAATCATGACAACTGGTTCCCAGTGTTTTCTCCTTATGCTTGTTTACACAAAGGAGGCCTCTAAAACAAAAACTTATCTTTATAAGACATTGTGCCATATTTCCCTTTCGAAGGTGGTCTTTCAAACTTAAAATTTGAGCTTATCTTTTGATTGAAAACACCTCATAATGTAAAATGCTCGTGCCCACCAAGACTCTGTCTCTGATCATTTGATGGAGGCACCTTTGACTGAAGTGAATCATGGTTACATCACCCTTTTAAACCTTTGAATGAGCTGATTCATAGTGTAAACATTTGGAGAGTTGATCCTCTGCCTTTTTACTGAAGGAGGCCATTGTTGAAGTTTGTCAAATCAACTGCTCTCTTCCCATGTGACTTTGCTTATGGCAAGTGTCCTTGTCTCAAAGCATTGTGAAGCTTTTTAAGAGTGAATTACATGATCGGGGAAATGATGAGGGTTTACTGTTAGGAACCTTGTATTAACACTTCCTCTAGACTATGTATAGACCTTCTATTTGTACTGAAAGAAGTCCCTTTGGTGCTCTCCCCTTATTCATCCGTTGGAGGGAGTATTTTTGATAAATCATAAGGGATCTGTTTAAATGAAAAATATTCCCTTCCTCGTAAACCATCTGTGTGGATTCTCTTTGTATTCAGTTGCAGAAGTCAGTTTAAAATCAAGCTTGGTCTACTTCCTTGGCCATTTAGATGAGGTTGTTCTTAGTCAAAAACTCCATCCTCGGATTATACTTTGAAGGAGGCTCTCATAAACATAAGAGCAGAGGTTTTTAGCACCATTATGTCATTGCTTTGCTGATGATGTAACACAGGCCTTCAACCTATAAACTTTTATTTTCTCCACCATTATTCCTAAACTAGTCTTTCCAAAAGAAAACTTTCTTAAACATAATTTTAATCCTGCTATGCATCCTCTTTTCATCTTTTTGGAGGAGGTAGCACCAAGCATCTACTGAAGCTACTTTAAAAACATTGCTAACCCTCTGCTTTTATATGAAGGAGGTTTCCATCATTTGTTTCTAACCCTCTGCTCTTTAGTGAAGGAGGTCACAACCATGTGTCTTTCACCCTCTGCTTTCATCTGAAGGAGGTTCCATCATTTGTTTCTAACCCTCTGCTTTTTGAAGGAGGTTCTATCCAATACATGATCTCATATGTTTCAACACTGTGTCATTGCTCTGCAATATATGACTTTGTTTGGTACTATATCACTGTGAAGTTTCTAGGGAGTGAACAAAGTGATTAGTATATGGATAATGCTCACTGCTAGACATCATTGAACTAACTTTTCCCTTGACTATGTTTTGAGGGGTGTATTGAAATTTCCTTTGACTAATTTTCACATCCCAAGTTCAAAGTAACATAAGAAGCAGCTGTCTTCTTATGCCCTAAATGATGATGCCCTTTGGAAAGATTATGCAGTACTGCTTTTGGAGGAGATTATGGAGCACTGCTGATCAACATCACTCAACCTTTTGTATTCATTTGACTTGAGGAATGATTTCTGCTCTTCAGGCAGCCTTTGGATTTAAACACATGTATATCAGCTACTCTTTACTCACTACACCTTACTTGCTTCATGATGGTAAACCACTTCAGCATGAGAGACTTGTTTGAATTTGTCCCTTTGTTCTCCTTTGCATACTGATCATCATTTAATTACACCCCTGCAGAGATGTAAAAACAGATGCTATGAACCTTTGGAGGCTTCTTTAGTGTTTCATGGTGATTATGTTTGATCTAAGCATATTTATTCAGACAGTAAAAAACCTTCTCTTTTCCTGATTTGAATCTCTGTTGAACTTCTTCTGAAATGAGACAAAGTGACCTCTTAGTGGTGTGCGACCTATGGATAGACCAATGCTGGTTTTGCAGAATAGAAAAAAAATTGATGGCTGATTAGTAACAGACACAGGGTTTTTGGCTTAGGATGACTTTGTCAAGGTAAATTTCCCTAAACACCACCATCTAGCTTAGAGACAATTTTCACAGATTCGGAGTGTTTTCTTGGGCATGATCATATTGTCATATGACAAGATGATCCGGGATAGAAGAGCAGACACTTTGTTAACTGTTGGACAGTAGATTACATGAGAAACAAGGGAAAATGACAGCAGAGAAGCAAATTTATGACAACTATAGACAGGGAGACTTTTCTTAAGCGAGTTAGGACTTGAAAACTGAAGGTTGTTCTCATTATGGACTGACAGGGAGGGGTAGGAGGATAAAAAAATTGTTTGGGGTGTTTTCTAGATGAAAAATTGACAGATTGAGATTAGCTTCTAGAAAACTCAGCTAAGGAATCTAGTCATCAACAACATGTAAAAAAAAAAATATTGATGACTAACATATTGAAGAATTGTAATTTACATTTTCCACAATATGAACAAAACTTCGTCGACCTTTCGAATACCAATGGGGATCCATATTCAGGATAGATGTGAATGAGAGCATGAGAGGAAAATAGACCAAGATAAATAATGAAAGAAAAACCTACCAAGACCAAGAGAGTCGACCATTCAATTAATTTATTATTCAATTTATTAATTAAAATAAAATAAAATAATGTTATTAGTATGTCTTAATTGATTAATGATTAATATTATTAATATTTATTCCTAAATCATTATTAATAATGATCATAATGACATATTAATAAAAGATAATTAATAATCTCATTTAATAATAACCATTAATAATTTAATAATAATAATTAATCATCTTATAAGAAATTTTAGAGTTCTACAAATTTTTATTTTTATTTCTATGAATTTTTATTTTAATTTAAATTTAAATTTTAAAACAATAATTGTATAATTAATTTTATTCTATATTTATTATTTCAAATTAATAAAATTAATATTATTAATTAAAAATTAATATTTCAAAGATTTTCATCAATCTAAATTTTTTTAATAGCGATTATAGAATAATAATTATTAATTAATATTAATAATTTTATAACAATGTTATTAATGAACTAATAAATATTTCTTATATTATTTACACTATGTTATGAAATCTAATTTTAATTTTTTAATTAATTAATTATAATTTAAAATTATTTATTAATGATAACTATTAATTAATTAATTAATAATAACTATTAATTATTTACTAGATAAATATCTATAAATTAATATCAAATAATTGCTAATTATTATCCAATAATGAATATTGGTTAACAATTAATAATTTATTTTATTGATACTTATTTATAAATGGAATTTAGGTTAAGGTAGCTTAAATCCTAATAATGTTATAACCCTAAAGAAGAAGAAGAAGAAGAAGAAGAAGAGGAATATTACTTGAAATATTGAACCTATGAGGGTGGACTAGAGGAACAAATTTGTCTAAAAGGAAAATCAGAGAGGCTATTGAGATTATGAAGCATCCTCATAATCTCAATAGGGATGGAGGCAACAAAATCAGTGACAACTGGCTTCCTCTAAGACACCAAAATCATCGCTAGAGAAGGGAAATACCACAGAAGGAAGAGGCTCTTGAGATTATGAAGCATCCTCATAATCTCAATAGGGATGGAGGCAGTGAAATCAGTAACAACTAGCTTCCTCTGAGACACAAAAATCATCGCCAGAGAAGGGCAATACCACAGAAGGAAAATCAGAGAGGCTCCTGAGATTATGAAGCATCCTCATAATCTCATAATGCCATGTTAGATTCAGGAGCATCTCATAACCTCATGCCAAAGGTAGTTATGGAAAAACTAGGCCTTGAGATAACTAGACCATACAAAGACTTGTACTCCTTTGACTCCAGTAGAGTTAAATGCTTAGGCCTAATCAAAGATCTTTGTGTTAATCTAGCATAAATACCAGCCAAAAACCTAGTAATGGATATTATAGTGGCTGAAATTCCCCCTAAGTATGGCATGCTCCTATCACGCTCATGGGGAGCCAAACTTCAGGGCACCCTCCAAATGGACATGACCTATGCTACCATACCAATCTTTAGTCAACAATGAAGACTATATAGGGAGACTCATATGAAATACATGGTCAGCAGCCAAGAAAAGCCTGATAAATCTCCTCTCTATTCTGTCCACACAAACCTTGATTCATTTATCCTCTACAATGATGAAAACATTAATTAACAAATAGAAATAAATGAACAAAAAACTGAAGAAAAGGGAGAAAAAGAAGAACAGTCAGACCAAATAGATAAAAAACAACACAATGGCGAACATAATTCTGAACATGAACCTCTATGGAGCATGAGCTTTGATGGGTCTTGTGGCAAAACTGGTTCAGGAGCAGGTGTTTGGGTACATAACACTGAAAACAATCACGCAAAGGGTCACTCCTACAAAGTGAACTTTCAATGTACAAATAATATAGCAGAATATGAAGCATACCTTCTATGGCTACAATTACTGAAGAAATTAGAATCTAAGAGGATATCAATCCATGGGGATTCTGAGCTAGTCATTAGGAAAATTAAAGGAGAATATTTAGTTAGACATCCTAGATTAAGAGCCTACAAAAATTATGTCCTTGAACTCCTAAAAACATTCCGAGAATATGACCTTGCCTCTGCCCCTAGAAATTAGAATATCCTTGCCAATGGACTAGAATTTTCAGCCAGCGTCTGTCAACTACATCATGCTAATAAAAAATACACAGTAAAGGTTAAATACAAACAAGAAATCCATGATAATATAAGATATTGGCAAGTTTTTGAAGTTGAAAAATAGATTGAAGACTTCTTGCAGTCCAAAGATGAGTTTGAAATGCCAAATTCAAGCTTAAACCATGAAGAGGACTGCTCTACTGAGGAACAAGAATGCGAGGAGGAACCCACTCATGATGTTGAAATAAATCTGTTAGAAGAAGAGCACCCACATGAGAGAGAACTGTGTGAAGATCCAGAAAGAGAAGACTTTGAATTGCTGCAGTTCAGAGATAATAAATTGCCAAAAGGACTTGTTCCTCTAGAGGAAATTTTTGATTTCAATGATGTTTCTAAAAAGCCAAAGATGGAATCCATTGAGGCAGAGGTAGAAGAATGCAATATAGGCAGTGAGCAAGAACCCAAAATGGTAAAACTATCAAAGAAAGTGCCAGCACATATAAAATAGAAATATATTGAGTTGTTAAAAGAATTTAGTCATGTGTTTGCATGGGGTTATGAATATTTGAAGTCCTATAACACTAATATCATCCAACACAAAATTCCACTCAAAGAGAGCCAGAAACCCTTTAAATAGAAGCTACGCAGAATAAACATTGTTCAAATGCCACTGGTTGAGAAAGAAATAAAGAAAATGTATGATGCTGGGATAATAGTCCCACTCAGATACTAAGAATGGGTTTCAAATCTTGTATCAGTGAGGAAGAAGACAGGGAAAATTAGGCTCTGCATAGACTTCAAAAATTTAAACAAAGCATCCCTAAAGGACAAATACCCTTTACCAAAGATGGATCACATATTACAAAGGGTAGTAGGCTCCAAAAGAATATCTCTGCTTGATGGTTTTTCAGGGTACAATCAGGTGCTGGTACATCTAGATGATCAACACAAGACAACTTTCACCACACCTTGGGGCACCTTCATGTATGTAAAAATTCATTTTGGGTTAATGAATGCTGGAGCTACTTTCCAAAGAGAAATGGATATTGATTTCTCAGAAGAAATAGGCTACTTCATTGTGATATATCTTGATGACATCACAATCTGTTCAAAAACTGATGAAGAACACCTAGCTCACTTGAGAAAGGTCTTTTAAAAGTGCAGAAAGTATGGTATGTCTCTAAATCCCAAGAAAAAACTTGTTTGGTCTTCAAGAAGGGAAGCTTATGGGCCACATTATATCTGAAGAAGGGATCAAGATTGACCCAAAGAGAATCGAGGGAATATTGAAAATCAGTCATCCAGGGAACATCAAAGAGCTACAATATTTTATTGGAAAGATAAATTTCTTAAGAAGGTTCATACCAAACCTTGCAGAACTCCTAAGAAACATCACTAACATGTTCAAAAGAGAAAAATGAGTCAAATGGAACATAGGAGCAAAGTAATGTTTTGACTTCGTGAAACAAGCTCTTACACAAACACTAGTTCTGATCAGCCCTGACTTCACCAAAGATTTCTTCATTTTTTCCTTTGCATCAAAACACAGTTGTTGCTGTATTACTGCAGAAAAATATGAAAGGATAGGAGCAGCCCATAGCATTCTTCATCCAAGCCCTAAGAGATGCACCTCTAAAATATAATATTATGGAAAAGCAGGCTTTTGCCTTGATCAAAGCACTAAAAGATTTCAGAGTCTATATTTTTCATTCAAACATCATTGCATTTGTGCCTCATACAGTGGTTAAAGACATACTTACACAAGATCTTGATGGAAAAAGAGGTAAGTGGATAGATGTCATCTTGGAATATGATCTAGAAATCAAACCCACTAAGCTAATCAAAGGACAAGAACTGGCTAAACTGATGGCTGAAACAAATTTTCAAGCACTAGACATCAACATGATTCACTCATTGGATGAACAAGAGGAGCTAGTGGCTCCACTTATTGAGAAAGAATCCCTAAACTCTCCTTGGTATACTGATATACTGTATGTTCTTTTTAATTTAAATGTTCCTCCTGGTTTGTCCAAAACAAAGGCCAGATTCTTGAAATTAAAGGCTGTAAATTTCTGCATTTTGGATAAAGTTTTATATTGGAAGAATTCTGGTGGTGTATTGTGTCTAGTCAACTTAGTGTTCCTAAATTGATATCATAACACAACTGTGGTACTCTAAACTATGAATGGTACCAAAACGTAGAATGTTAGTCCACAGATTGTAAAGTCGAAGAAAGCAATTCTAGGGCTCAACATACCCCCACTGCAAAACTATTGCATGTCCTCATGCAATTTTATCAAAACTTATTCCATGTGCTCTGAAACCTCTGTTAGAACATCCAACCTTATCTTTTGGCTTCTTTTGCTGGTTAGTGTCATTCTGGGTTTCTTTATGAGTAATTTAAACTTGAGATTTATGAGGGCTCTGTTTAATTTCTTATTCCTCTTCTTTAGCTTCCCGTTTTCTTTGTGCAGTGTCCCCATTTGCAGAGTGAGAGTATTATTCATGGCATTCTTCAATTTAACTTGTTCTCTCAAGATTTCATTCTCATTCTTAATGTGTCTGTTCAATATCTCCAATTCATAATTATCTTTCTTCAGGGCTTCTATTGGAGGTTCTTGTGGACTGAGGGATCTTTCTTGATTCTCTGAGGCCTTTCTTTCCAAATATTCCACATAATCATAAATTTGTTGTTGAGTCAAAAGATTTGGCAAACGATTTTGTAATCTCCTTATGGAAGCCATCAAATTTCTCTATAAAATTTAACCTCCCTGCTTGTTGTAGTAGCTCCTTGACTTGTGGATATCCTTCCAAATACTTGACTCCAACTGGTTCTGTCCTGAAAATTAGCCACATTCCTCCTCTGTGTAGATTATCTTCCTTTCAGAATTACTTTTCTATGCTTGAAGCTAGATTGACTACAAAGTCTAATGCTTTATTTTTGAAACTATATCTCTATGTCTGAAGATGGATTAGCTGTAGAATAATGGTTCACCCTCAGAATTACCTCTCTGTACTTAAAGATGGATTGGCTCCAAAGTGTAATGGAGGTGAATGGATGGAGGTAATTAAGCTATAAGGGAAAATGAAGTGGCTATGGATCTGATGGAGAATTTATGATGAACTTGTGGTGAAATAAGTGAATGATACAATCTTAAGGAGATGTGGACTAGTAGGTTACATTTGTGATTATGACCATTAGTCATTAATCAAGGTTTTAATGAGGACCGTTATGGAATGTTGGATAAGGGATATGGCCAAGATATGTTAATCAATTCGAATGATAGGTTGTTTTAGGAAACATATGATTATACACATTGTATCTATTTCATGTTTTAACTTTTGCTATTAAAATAATTTTCACAATTTACCTCAGAATTTTTGACCTTGTTAATTGTTGTGCTTGATGTTGTTCCTTTGGTCCTCTTTTAGCATATTGGTCTTCAAAACAGAATCCTTCAATTTCCTGTAATCATCATCTCTTTGTAGGCTGTACAATTGTGTCAGAACTGTTGAATAAGATGTGGCTGCAACATGCAATCTGTAAAAAGAAATGAAGTATGGCTATGGAATATGGATGTGAAATGTAATGGAGTGAAAGTGGAATATGACTTGTGAAATGGAATGAAAGTGGGGTGAGATGGAGTGGAATTGTAAAATGAAATGAATTTTGTGATTTCTCTCAAATGGTACATCAGATTTCAAATTTTTTGAGGTTGTTACCAATATTATTATGCATCTTCTGACGAAAAATCTCAGCCATTGGTTGCACAGATCTCCCAAAAAATGAGAAATGGCTGTAGGTAAAAGTGGCCAATTTATTGAAGAATACATACTAAAATTTTCTGAAATTTTTTGTGTTTATTCACCCTACCTCAATGCATTTACCATAAAAATTTCAGGACCAACAGATGCACGGTTTGAAAGTTATGATAAAATCAATTTCTACCCTATTTCACCCTTCATTCTGCCCAATGTTGCAACAAAAAAAATACACCATGAACTCATTTTAAGGCCGAATTGAGTGATTCAAAAGGGAAACTATGTATTTTTACCTTTTCTACTGCCACATGCTTTTAGAATTTCATTTTGATGAAGAAAAGGCGCTGTTGTGCAAAAATACTGAAATCTGTCCTAATCTGTCCATAATTCTAAAAAATGAAAATCTGCCTTAAAAACCCATCCGAAATGCCCTTAAAAATTGATTTTTTCCAAATTATATTCACTTCTTACTCAATTTATCATATTCTGAGAAAAATTATAAGCTCAGAATTTTTTATTTCTTCTCCAATCTCTTGCAATATTTGCGCCAAAACTGCCTCTGGAAAAAGTTGCAAAAAACAAAAACAGGCTGCTACAGCAATAGCTACAGAAACTGCCACTTTCCGCGGCTGTTGTTGAATTGAAAAAAATATGAACATGCTGCTACAAGAAATTAATAAAATGTACTGCTGCAAGTTGTTGTTGATTCCATAAAACAACTAGTCTTCATCAAAGCCAACATTCATGGTACAATTCTTACCATGCGAATAAATGTGTCGAAGTCGAGCAGGGGAAGAAATCATTGGATTACCGATCAATAATGAAAATTGTTAACCAATGCGAGACAACTCACCGATAATGTAAATGAGTGTCAAGGTACCTCAGTGCATCTTGACAGGGATGAATGAATGTGTTGAAGTCGAGTCGCCTACAAGATTTGACAATTAAGAGACATTGTTGTATTCCCGTTGTTATCAATGAGGAGGCTTGCCATTGATGAATGCAAGCTCCAAGGCACTCCAAATAATCTCTAATCTTGATCCCATATAAAGTGTTGAGGTCGATGGGACAAGATCTGTTGGAAGGTGAACCTTAAGGAATTCCACATCATCCAACTCGAGCATAGAACCAAAAATGATTTGAAGAACCATGAAAGATTGAAACCATCATGAAATTACAGAACTTATTGTGAAATTTGCTTGCCAGTTGCCTGGTTTTCAAGCAAAGCTCATGTCCAATTGCGCCAGCAAGTTGGTTTTCACAATAGGACTTATTTTCCTCTTTACTTTTTTTTTTTATATATATGTCTTACTCTACTTGAAAAAGAAAATATTGTTCAAGTATATGAATACTTCCAATGGAACCATGTTTGTAACAAGATGATAGATAAACTCATATGCAGGTTTGGAATATACTCTTTGATATGTACCAGTATATGAGATGCCAACTGTCTTGATTTAGATGATGTCAGAAGATATTGAACAATTGAGCATTGGGATCCGATGACTGACTTGAACCAAGATTCAATGTAATCTTGTCTTCCTTGTCTTTCCTCTATCATGAAATGCAAGTCTTCGGAGATGTGATCTTCATTCATAGAATCTGGTGATAGGCATGCATGAGACTTTTCAATCTATGGTTCCAATATCTTCTCTTTATCAATAGACATCCATGATTCTTGGACCTTATCTGAGTCTTCTTCTTCTGGTTGTTGTTCTTCAATGATAGCTGGTGAATCATTTTGCAATACCTCAAAATTGTAAGTTGATTGAGTTTTTTTATTTTTGGGGATATGAAATGGTTGTGGAGGTAGTGGAGTGGGAATGAATTTTTGGGGTGCTTGTGTGGATGATAATCGAAAAGGTTGAATTGAGGTCAGATGAGGGTGATATTGATGTTGTGGTGGAGGCGAATGGTATGAATAACATTGATGATGGTATTGAGGATAGAGAGGGAACGATTGAGGATATGGTGGATTTACTTTATAGGGCCTTTGCCAACTTTGTTGCCAAGATTGGTTTTGAGGTTGGGATTGAGATGGCCAAGGTTTCCAAGGTTGCCAAGGCAAGGGTGTTTTCCAATTACCTTGAGATTGTTGTGCATAACCTTGATACTATGCATAAGGATATTGCATCGTATTGGGTTGATGAGGCTGCCATAGTCCTCTTGGAGCTACATAAGAAAGTTGCTCTTGTGCTTGATTTGCTCCATTATCCTTCTGGTAAATTGCCTTCAACCTTGGTAATGATGGGAAATCTTCAGTAGTATGTGATCCTGCACAAATTTTACACATTTTAATGTTATCAAGTGGACATTCATGCAAAGCATGTTTCTTTCTACATTTAGGGAAAAATATGAATGAAGCAACTTTTTGCTTGTTTTGAATTCTTAGCATGTCAGTTTGTTCATTTAAATTACCAAGAATGTTTAGCAAATTGTTAGGTTCAGTTTGACTTACCAATCTTGATGCTGACTTACTTACTCTTGCCATAAATGGATCTTGAGGGGATCTTACACACTTTGCTTTTCCTCTTGATATGTTCTTGCAAATTTCACAAATTTCTTGAAATGGCAATTGATAGACATCTCCTTTTCCCACAAGATTAAGAAGATCAATCCATTCATCCTTTATAGCATTTAGTAGGAGAGTTTTTAATGCATCTGATCCTAAATTGTGCAATTTAGATCTTTTGATATTATAAGTAAATCTCTCCACTAAATCTTCTAGGCTTTCATCCTCTTTTTGGTTCATCTTAAAGACTTCATTTCTAAGGTCATGGTGCATGCAATAACCTTTATATTTTTCCAAAAATACTCTTTTCATATCATCCCATGTCCTTATAGAATTTGTTCCTAAAGTCATGAACCATATAAGAGCTCTATCCTTCAATGTTTCCAGAAACAAATTCAATTTTTGAATGTGCAATTAGTAGACATAAGATCTACAAATTATTTCAAATTCAAAAAGAAATGTTTCCGGGTCTTCTGATCTCATACCTTTGAAGTTAGGAAGTACAGATGGATGGATGTTCTTCATTTTAATGTTGATATCAGTTTCTTGAATGGGAAATCCAAAAGGATATTCCTCATTTTCATCATCTCCATCCATTTCTTCAACCTCCTTTGTCACCTCTTCTTCTACCTGCAAAAATATGAATTCATGATGTGGATGTGTGGCTCTTACTGCACCACATGATATAGTGGGTGTGGTAGGTGATTGAAGTTTTTGCTTTTGTTTTTGTTTTTGTTTTTGGATGTAAGAAATAAGGTTACGTAGTTACACTTCCCCGGCAACGGCGCCAAAATGTCTAGTCAAGTTAGTGTTCCTAAATTGATATCATAAATTGTCAACCAGGGCTAGTAAATTGTTGAAGTGAAGTGCACCATATGTGCCTAGGTATCTTCTTCCTACTTCATTGTGCTTAGTGTTTTTCTAGTGTTTTTGGTTTTGTGTTTTTATGCTAAGGGAAAAAGAACTAAATTACTAGTAAAGAGAAGTTACTGATCACACTAAAAGAGAATAAAATCTTCTCTAAACTATGAATGGTACCAAAAACAGAGAATGTTAGTCCACAGATTGTAAAGTTGCTAAGAAAAAAAAAAAAAAACTCATAACATTAAACTTATTCCAATTCATTTCATTAGAGGTATATTGGAACAAATTGAGAAAAGGATTAGTTTTGGTGTAATGAGGTTCTATTTAAAACATCACAGAGAAATCTTGTTCATTGTTAGAAATTTGTTGGAACATTTTGAGAAAAAGATCATCTGTAACATAGTAAAGAATCTTATGCTAAAATAACTTATGACACTAAAATTAACTCAATCTGCAACTCACAATGTTACTATTAAGCCTTATTCAAGGATTAGAGAATTCTTGGAACAACTTGGGAAAAATACTTGTTTGTAAAATCATGAGAATCTCTTACATAATTACAGAACAGTCAAAAACTCAGAATAATATAACTAATTCTTGTTCTTATAATAGTGATGTGTTAGAAGAAGTTGAGAACAAGAGCAACTTATAAAATAATGAGGGTCTTTTGAATATAATTAATAGGACTAAAATGCAATTAACTAACAAGACTGAAATATAATGAACAGAACTGAACTAAAATGCAATTAACTCAAAGTACTACAGCTAGATCTCATTCATGTATTAGTGATATATTGGAACATCTCATGAGAACAAGATTGACTGTAATATTCAATGTAAGTAAATGACATAAAACATGATGCAAGAGGATAAGCTCAGAAAATTGCCTAAGTTAAAAACAAAACAGAGTTAGAGGTCACTTATCTAGAAAATATGCACAAAGCCTTTCGGATAGTAGGGGCCCTCTACCATCAGATTGGCACACGAATCCTTAACTCCTTAAATTTGCTTCAGATCATGCATCAAAGTTATACTTCTTTCATTAAAATAAAACGCTTCAAAAATAGAGTATCACAGTCTTTGGAAACTAACAACAAAACATCAACTAACTGTTTCTCGGTTCACGGAGTTATTTTTATAAGAAAATATATAATTGACACTGAGTATAAATAGGCATAGGTGTCTTTTATAATTAAAATCGAACTAGAAATCCTGTTGAGGACTCGTATTTTGCTGAAGACACCTCAAGAGTCCTTTTCCTTGTAGAAGTCTGCTACTTGGTTTTGGCTTTATCCACGTGCATAACCACTTCCAGATTTTTGCTAAGCCCTCGTGGAGGACAAGGAATGATGCAGGAGAGTTTTGGAGTCTAACCATATAAATCTTTCCATCAGACAACACCTGTAACCTGTTTAAACACTAAAATAGCAGCAGAACGCCTGATCGGCTACGGAACTTCTGTATTCTGTAGCTATTTT